>JAXGGA010001303.1:0-158296 GCA_038373865.1 Uloborus plumipes
TAAACATCAAAACTGATGCAATTAAAATAAAACTGATGCATACCAATTGTAGCAGAAAAATGACTAAATAATGAGATTGTAAGAAATAAATAACATCAAATATATATAAAAAAATAACAGATAATACACACTATGATTTAACAAAATTTATATATTTCAAAAATAATATTAAAAATCACTTTCAAAAACTTCATCTTCATTTTCAAACTTGTCAAAATTCAAATTTTTTTTTTAAAATTTACTAGACATCGGGAATAAGAAATATCTAACTTAAGTTACCAAGAAAGAAAATGAAATTGTACTGTGAGGAATATAATATGAAGGAGAGAGGGGGGGCTTTTTCAAGCCACGCACTGCGACCAGAGGTCTATTGTACTATAGGAATATAATATAGATCTGCAAATTATATTTAGAAGTTACTACAAACCTATTTTGACGACAGTAATCTTAATCTATCTATGACAGTCAGTTGTGTTTCATATTAATGCGAAAATCCAAAGAAAAGGAAGAAAAACAATATTTAGGTGGCCCATTCATTACCATGACATAGTGGCCCATTCAGCCCCACCTATACTTTTGGAATACATTTAGGTTTTTTGAGTACATTGAATTTAAATAACATCAAAATACATCTTAAAATTAGTTTATAGATATGGAAAGACTAACTTATACATATGTATGCAGTGAAATACTTGGTACATTTTAGCTAGGAAATGTTTTACTAAAAAGGGAAAACTTACTTTTCAGTCAGATTCTTGACCATGCCACTCTAGTTTGAAAATGGCTCAGCGCAAACGAATGAAAATTGGATGAGTTTAGTAGAACAAATAGCTACATCTATTGATGGCATCAAAAAAAATCATGCAAATACTTTTTCATATTTTGTTAGTGGCCCATTCATCACCATAGCCCATTCATTACCACTCTCCCCTACCTGGTTCGACTTTTAGTATATTGGCGTTAAGGAGAAAGAAGCATGGACATAGAAAGATACTTAGTTTTTAATCTAAGTAGATATTTCAAAACAATGTTATCAGCATAACATGAAGATAAAAAGACCATAGAAATGAATTAATCCAGAGAAGCCTTACATTCAAAATTGGTCATTATTACAAATTCTGTGATCTCGATTTCTATTTTGATCGATTTCTGTAGGTCCCCGTTGTCAAACCCGGACCACGAGAGGATGGGACCAATTGGAAAGAAAACCCTATGAAGCAAAAAAAGAATTTTTGAAATCGGCCCAGGCGTCTTCGAGTAATCTTATAACATACAAAAAAAAAAAACTTCTATGACGAATTGTATAACTTCCTCCTTTATTGAAGTCGGTTAAAAAAAAGGGCGAATTGGCTATTTCAAGCCAGAATATACGTGAAAAAAGTACCTTTTTGTTGCAAAGTATAATTAAAGCGAATTAACCGAAGACGAATGGAACAATTGTATACCAATAAAAAACAAATATGAATGCAAAAAATGAGCAGGAGCTTTCTAAATTGGACTGGTTTATTTCTTTATTAGTTTATTATTTTCTCGTTGATTCTCGGTTAATTCACTTTGTGAAATGTTTATGATGCTTGCTTACATTCCTGGTGCTTTTGAAAGATATATCTACATGCTCACATGTTTTGCATTGAAAAAGGCTTTCTTTGTAACGCCGAAACACGTGACTGCAGCATTCAGAAACTTTTGTGCATTAAAACGTTTAAAATAATTAAATTACTTTTCTGCACAGACGTACTTCAATTTCCTTCTTAAAAAAGTAGTCTTTTTTTCGAAAAATCTGCTACGCACGGAGCAGCGTCACTCTTTCTTTTATCAGGGTCGATAGTATGATTGAAATTTAGATTCGTGTTTAAGATACAATCGAATACGGTATTATGTGATCAAAGCACGAAATCCTAATTGTTTTTTATTAATTTTACTATTCATAATGTTCATTCTCTTTGAAATTTAAGCCTGTGGATAAAGATTTGTGGAGTTCAAATTTAGAATCAGGTACTGTTCATTAATTTTTAATCAGCATGAGACAAAATAATCATGATTCATTACGTATTTTTGCACGGAAATATTTCCCGCTGTAGAGAAGAAAATAAATTTTACAAGTTATGCTTTTTTTCAGCTCCTGAAAATCATGTAGCGGGTATCATTTACGAAAAAAAAAAAGAAAAAAGAAACTACGAAATTAGAATATAGAGCAAATTATTATACTTTATGCTAAAAATTTTACAGAGTACAGGTTATATGCATATAAAGTGATGTTATCAATGCGTGAATTACAAATGTTTCTGTATTTTGTAAATATTTTGTGTTCGGATTACGTGATGCATAATTTAGAAATTTGCAAATGCGTGTTTGAAACAAACTTACGTAGTCATAAACTTATAGACACATCAATTCACGTTTACATTTTCTTATTTCTGCCTCTATAAATTTAAATAAATTAAATAAGTAAATTGTGCGTCCTCCATACAAAATGACATATACCTTATTATACAGGTTTTTAAAAAAATATTAAGGAATTTGTAGCAGTAAAGGAAAATTGGATCTACATTCTCTTCAGCTATTTATTCACTAAAAATATAACATCAAAAGCATGTACAGGTAGTTATCAAAATAATGGAAACACTTGAGATTCAAAAGAAAAATCTACCATTCACCGCAAAATAAGCGATCAATTGTTCTTTAACTTTAGTCATACTAAATATAGACTTCATCGGACATTTCCACATTGAAATTAAATCACCCATGCATTTGGGGATGACAAGAAATGGGGTCGGAAGAAATACCGCTTTTTGACCATAACTTTTAGAAAATAGCTTGGAATAAGCTATACATTTCAGTAATTAATTAGCATACTATGTATAATTACTGTAAAAAAATTTTATGAACGTACCACTTATACTTCCGAAGATATGAAACATTTTTTTAAAAAAACGACAATTTTATTTGAAGGGTTTTTGCTCATAACACGCAAAGTTTTGATCAAACCTTCAGGAAAGATAACAAAGTACAAGAGATAGAACACACTAAAACGGTAAATAAAAAATTAAAAAAAACCGATGAAATATGAACGTTAAAAGGAAATAATTTTTCGCGGCGCATGCGCAAACGACAGAAATTTATAACTACAAAAATATTGTAGCCTGGTTTATACTGCATCTTATAAAAACAAAGTTCCAGTTGAATATTGTATAAATTTAAAAAGGTATCAGCGATCTCGTGAGCTGTAATTCATTCATTCGCAGACATAAATGGCGAGGGGTTTGTTCACAAATAGTGTGGTGACAATCGAGCATTTTTTTCAATTTTAAATTGTATACAGTTTTAAAAATTTATATTCGGAATAGAAGTCACATTTCGCCTATTCGGCTCAAAAGACCTTATACGTAGGTGATCAGAAGTATCCGGACACCCCCTGAAACGTTGGTTTTGAACGATGACGCAATAACCTTTAATTTAAAAATAGCTCTTTGTAGACAGTCCTTCACTATTTATGTATTGTCTGCGAATGAATGAAATACAGCTCACTAGATCGCAGATATCTTTTTCTATTTTTATGATATTTAATTGGAATTTTTTTTATAAGATGCAGTATAAATCAGGGTACAATATTTTTGCAGTTATAAATTTATGTCGTTTGCAAAACCATTTCTGTCGTGAAAAATTATTTCCTTTTAACGTTCATATCTCATCGGATTTTTAATATTTTTGTTTACCGTTTTAGTATATTCTTTCTCTTGCATTTTGTCATCTTTTCTGAAGTTTTGACAAGTCTTGATCAAAAACTCTGCATGTTATGAGCAAAAACCCTTCAAATAAAATTGCCGTTTTTAAAAAAATGTTTTATATCTTCGGAAGAGTGGTACGTTCATAAATATTCATTTCATTTATAGAGTAATTATACATATTATGCTTATTAATTACTGAAATGTATAGCTTATTCTGAGCTATTTTCGAAGAGTTATGGTTAAAGAGCGGTTTTTCTTCCACCCCCCCCCCTTTTTGTCGTCCCCCAAATACATGGGTGATTTAATTTCAATGTGGAAATGTCTGGTGAAGTCTATATTTTGTACGACTAAAGTTAAAGAACAATTGATCGCTTATTTTGCAATGAACGGTAGCTTTTTCTTATGAATTTCAAGTGTTTCCATTATTTTGATAACTACCTGTAGTTTCATGCAATGTGTATAATTTTAAAAGTCGATTCAAAAAAGGTATTGGTAGTAAGATTTATTGCTTAAACTATATTACTTTTAAAGCATTCTTAAAGCATTTCAAAACGCATGAGACACCTATTTGATTAATCTTTGTTTTAATCTTGCTAGTATTAGAATGTAGGTGAAAATGAAATGGTAAAATATCATCACAGCTTGCAGCGTGACTTATCTAGTTATATTTTAACTAAGTTCTTAGACTTATAGTATTCCTGTCTAAAAAATAAATAGCTCCAAAGATCAACGGAAAATTTTATGCAAGTAGTTCTCAAAATGTTAAACCTTTATTGTAGTTAAAAATAGTTATTGTTATGATATAATGGTAAAATTTTTGTTATTTTCATTTTTGCTATTAATTGAGATCTACTGATGTCTAGTGCAATCCTTATTTAGCAGTGTTTTGATTTTAAACGCTCTATGTAATGTGCAAAGTGTATGCGGGGCAAAGTGGATGGGACAAAGTTAAATAGTGCATTTTGTTGCTTATGTATTCATTTACTAAATTAAAAACATATTTCTGCATTTATCAACTTATCCACATTCTTTCATATGCAACAGATGGTGGTACCCACCAGATATATTTAAAAAATATCAAGCACATTATATAGTGGATACCTCTTCATGGGCGTTTATCTATAGGCTTGTAATTGGCTGCCCGGACAGAATATTTTAAAAGTAATAAAGTGTGAAAAAGTAATTATGTCTCTTAATTCAAAAAAAAAAAAGAATTAATACTTTACAAGAGACCTATTAACATCACATAAATTGGCAATTAATATCTAAAAATATAATAATGCAACTATATGTTTTATGAAATAAGTTCTAATTACGTATTTCTAAAACTTAATATTTTCATGTAAGTTCTGTCCGGAGTTTTTTCACACAGTCTCTTGCCACAAACTCACAACAGCAATAAAAAATCTATTACTCTTACAAGTTTTTTCGGCATGAAATTTAACGTCATCAGTGAGAATTTGCTGAAATTTGTGAGAACGGCGTTGAAACGATACTTTGTTTAGTTTGCGAGTCATATTTGTGATGAAAGTATGCATCAGGATCGTTGCGAAAACAATCCTCTGGGAAGTGATTTTATTAAGGGTAACTAGTTTAATCATAAGATAGATCATTTACCATGTCCATGATTTGTGTCGTCATGTATGAGTAGTTTTGTAACAAAATTTGTTCCAATAAATTGACAGCTATTACTTAACAAAGTGCAAAAACACAGTCCTCTGGCACAGTTCCCTGCCAAGTTGTACTGGGCAGATACTTTCCTCCTGTCATAATTCATCAGAAAAATACAAACTTCAATTGGCCCTCTTTCGAACCAAAGTATTAGATTCATTTTATGGGCAATAATATTATAATTTTACGAACATTTCAAAAAACATGCCCGGACAGACTCTATTAAAAAAAAACGAGTTTACAGAGAATCGTCCTAATAATACTTTACGTACGTACTCTCCTCCCTCTTTTTATATTTATCTTTTGTAAACGAGACGTTACTTTGTCCCAAATTGATTTCAAAATTTAATATTATTCGAAGAAAATTCAATAAACATACATAACATTGCATGGTCGCAAAGCAAACATCTCTACTGAAGCAGGCGGTTGAACTACAAAATATTCATCAACTTAAAATACGTTAACAACATTTACATTGCATTCACTTCTATTTATCAATTAATGCTAAAATTCCCTGTGTTTAAAGCTATTTAAATGAATTCTTTCCTTTAAGTACATTTAAAAGAGATCATTTTGATATGTTTGAATTCTGAATTAACAATTTTAATTCGGTTAATGTACAATAACAATATCTTATAACTGCTTGATGAGCTGAATTAAAGCTTGAATTTTTATATCTTAGAGTTTAGCTGATATTAGCTTAAATCTAATTCAGTTTTCAAAACATTAAATTTTGGTATAGACTTTTAAAACTGTTTGATTTGAATAAGATTTAATGTATTCGATGATGTTACAGTTGTAATAAATGCTTAAATGATGCCTTTGAATATATTTACGCCTTAAAATTGTCTATGATTAAAGTTGTCTTGCACAAGGGTTTTGCAGTTTTACAAACTAAGTTCAGTTTTTTTTTTTTTTTTGAGTCAACGAAAAAATAACATTTTCATATTGTAATATTCGTGGTTCTTTAAAAAGATTTTTTTTTTATTATAAAACGATAAAATTCTTCTAATTGTCCTTTTAAGTATTAATTGGGATCTACTGATGCCCAATGCAGTAGTTATTTACAATAGCTCATATTCAGCATGTTTTGTTCTTAAATGCAATTTATCATATCCCTCACGTAATTCTTTAAGAAATAATTCATTTACATCATTTTACTTGTTAATTCACTTTTATTATTTATTCTCCATTTTACTCACTCTTATATTTTTCTCATGTTCACACTCATACATTCATTAATTTATTATTTCGTTTATTTATTTCTTAGTTTATTAATTACTTTTCTCATTATTAATTCATTTATTTGTTTATTTTTACACACTCATATGATAAAAATTATTTTAATCATCAAAATATAATATGTTTCATTACAAAAATATTTTATTTTTCAATTTGTCCCATTGTTCTTTAAGGGGAAAATCCCCCCCCCCTTTTTTTAAGGTACAGAATTATTGAGAAAAATAATTAAACAAAAGATTCATTTGCAACTAAAACTAATGACACATGTTTTGCATTTATAAGAAAACAGTTCTTCAGCAGAAAACAAAGGAAATAAATAAAAGACAATGCTGTAAAGGTGGCAAGTCTGAAAGTGTTCAATTTTTGAGCGATTTACAAATACTATACTGTTCGAATTAATTATGACAAACTATTTTTTAGCGAACGAAGAAGTTGATTACTAACTAGCTTCAACAGATGTGACAAGCAGTTCTATTAGCTTCAATGTCTTTTGGATATCAGTTTCAAATACTTCAGAATTAACGTAGGTGAACAATTATGATTATTTGACAATTATTCAGCTGCTTTCTGTGAGAGAAGTAAATAGCATTTTGGATTCGTGCATTTCAGTTCACTAAAATGGAATACAATGCCTAGAAAATTAGCTAAGATGATCGTATTTAATATGTACATATCCATTAGGGTGGGCCGAAAAAACACTTTTTTTTATTTCGAATTTGTAATAGCGCGGAAAAGTTGCGAATTATGAAGACAAAAAGAAGGAAAAAAAAATTATCGAAATCGGTTAATATCTTCCGATCGCGCATAAGCCCTAAAGTTTGACAAAAAATGAAAAAACTTCATTTTCGCGATTTTTTTTTTAATTTTTGAATTTGATGTTTTCGAAATGTAATAGTGCGGAAAAGTAGCTAATTGGAAGGACAAAAAGAAGGGAAAAAATTATCGAAATCAATTGATATCTTCCGATCGCACATAAGGCCTAAAATTTGACAAAATATGAAAAAAACTTCATTTTTGCGATTTTTTTTGAAAAAATTTCGAATGAAATGTTTCCATAATTTTTTCGCGTGGAAAAGTTTATAATTATGAAGACAAAAAGAGGGACAAAAAGGAGGAAAAAAAATATCAAAATCAATTAATATCTTCCGGTTGTGCCTAGGGCCTCAACTTTGACAAAATATGAAAAAACATCATTTTTGCGATTTTGTGTTTAATTTTTTGAATTAGATGTTTTCGTAATGCAATACTTGTAACGTTTGCTAATATAGCCTTAAAACATTGTGTTTTGATTTTGTTTTGGTCAGTTAATATCTTCCGGTTGCGCATTAACCCCAAAATTACCCAAAATAATAATTTAAAAAAATTTACATCTTTCCACGTTTTTGGTTTTTGATAAATATTTTTTGTGAAACAACCGTATTATTTTTTGAGACAGACTGACAATAAAATAGAAAAACAAACTACCACAAGCTCAGTCGATATTATTCAGTTGCGAAAAGCCTTAGAAACTCTCATGCGTAGACGTCCGGCAGCTATCCAGGCAACGTCGCTCGCCTGGCAACGGCTCTCTTCCACTCCATCACCGCCTTCCTAGGACTACGTCAGCTGTCTGCCTATATTGTTTTTTCAGTCTACGTTTCTATGTAGTAATCGCAATGTACTATTATTTAGTTCAATCTAGCTGTTTTCATTTTGAAATTCTTACAGTCTTCTGTAATGATGTAGTTTTCTGCTCTGTGTGAACTCGGTGATTTAACGAAAAAGTTATACAATGGACGGGCCAAATAACAAGACCAATACTCTAATAACAAGACAAATATTTGACTGCCCCACTTTTGGTACTCCAAAAGAACTGCCATCAAACAAGCCGTCCACTGGCAAGGACATCATTAGGTGCCGTACTTAAGGAAGGTTAAATTTGGCACTAGAAATTAATAATGGTGTCTTCGCCAGTAGGCAGTTAGGTTGATGGCAGATCTTTGGAGTGCCAAAAGTGGGGCAGCCAAATATTTGTCTTGTTATTAGAGTATTTGTCTTGTTATTACATAACTTTTTTTTAAATCACAGAGTCCACACACAGCAGGAAATTACATCATTACAGAAGACTACAAGTTTTCAAAATCAAAACAGCTAGATAGAACGAAATAATAGTACACTGCGATTACTACATAGAAGCGAAGACTGAAAAAACAATATAGGCAGACAGCTGACATGGTCCTAGGAAGGCGGCGATGGAGTGGAAAAGAGCCGTAGCCAGGCGAGCAACGTCGCCTGGATTGCTGCCCGACGTCTGCGCATGAGAGTTTCTAAGGCTTTTCGCAACTGGATAACATCGACTGAACCTGTGGTAGTTTATTTTTCTATATTATTGTCAGTCTGTCTCAAAAAATACTACGGTTGTTTCACAAAAAATTATTCATCAAAAACCAAAAACGCTTAAAATGTAACTTTTAATTATTATGTTGGGTAATTTTGGGGTTAATGCGCATCCGGAAGATATTAACTGACCAAAACAAAATCAAAGCACAATGGTTTAAGGCTATATTAGTAAACGTTACAAACTATTGCATTACGAAAACATCTAATTCAAAAAATTAAATAAAATATCGCAAAAATGATGTTTTTTTCATATTTTGTCAAATTTTAGGCCTTATGCGCGATCGGAAGATATCAATGGATTTCTATATTTTTTTTTCCTTCTTTTTGTCCTTACAATTAGCTCCTTTTCCGCACTATTACATTTCGAAAACATCAAATTCAAAAATTTAAAAAAAAATCGCGAAAATGAGGTTTTTTCATTTTTTGTCAAACTTTAGGGCTTATGCGCGATCGGAAGATATCAACCGATTTGAAATTTTTTTTTCCTTTTTTTTGTCTTCATAATTCGCAACTTTTCCGCGCTATTACAAATTCGAAATTAAAAAAAATGTTTTTTCGGCCCACCCTAATATGTCAATAACAGAATTACGCTCTTGTGATTTATATTAGAAAATCGCACTTTTCTCGATTATTCAGTAAGGGCCCTGCTCCACATCAGCAGAAAACGCGACCGAAACTGAAGGCAGAAACCGAAAATACGGGTACTTTCCATAGGAATACCATTTAATCCGTTTTACTTTTCTGCGTTATTTTTCTGCTTTACGTCAATGTGGAGCAGGGCCCTAACACTGAGAAGTTCTTGTTGCGTACTCCATCAATGATTTTTTATAATTATAGGCAATTAATGTCTCATGAAGTATTAGCTAGCTATTATAGGTTTAATAATGTTATTTCATAGCAAGACCTGATCCTATTTTGGAGTTTTTTTCTTTTTCCTTTTATATTTGTTCTTTTTCAATGAGGAAAATGGCTTAGTTTCAATTCATCTCATCAGACGTCAAAGATTCCTTTTCTAGTAAAAATAATAGAAATATACCCATTTTTAGCACAATTAAATGAAAGAATGCAAAATGTTATCTACTCTTGTCACAAAAAAATTGAAGACTTGTTTAATATTCCTAATTTCTCATCTTAACCAGAACTAATCTGTCGAACCAAGCCTCCAGATGGCATTGGAGCTAATTGAACTGTTTAGAGGGACGCGCTGGGGCTAGCAAGAAGTCAACTTGAAAGTTTGCGAAAACTAACTTTGTCCCAATAATTCGAACAGTATATTATTGATTAGAAAAAGATGATGCTTGTCAAAACTAGATAAACCTATATAGACATATGTGTTAGTAACAAGAAAAGGTGGAGGGGCTCTTTCCTAAAAGCTAGTTTTTTAGCTATCCAGTTATCCAAGTATATTTCAGGTTTAGAGCTTGGGTTTATTGTTTTAATGTTTAAGAACTAAATCTATCAGTTCCTTAAGGTTCGATTTTTTATTAATTCTATTTCCTCAAAACAAGTTTCTACAAACCAGCGGTTCCCAACCTGGGGTACGCGTACCCCTTGGGGGTACGCAACGACCTGGTTGGGGGTACGCCGAAAATATTTGGTAATGGCGTATTTTATTTTTTTGCCATTGCTTTCATTAAGAATAAGTATAGGAATAAGCTAACTGCAAGTCCTGATTTAAGAGTGTATTTATCAAACTTTGATATTGATTTCAAAATATTATGTGCAACAAAACAGGCCCAAGGGTCACACTAAAACCGTTTTTACTTGCTTTAAGAGTAATTTTGATTTTTTTCGATAAACTTATTTGCTACCGGTAATTATAGTATGTTTTCGTGATAAGAAACGTTGTATTTACTTTGTTATTATTTGTTTACAGTTGGTATTTATATTTAATAAGTTTACTAGAAACATATATATAGGCCTAATTTTAAACAATAACTTCATTGTCAAATAAAAGATTAAAAAACTCTTGCGTAAATATTTACTTTCCATGATTAATATTCTTGCAACTTTTTTTCCTTGGGGGTACAATTTGAATAAATTTATCACAAGGGGTACCGCATTAAAAAAAGGTTGGGAACCGCTGCTACAAACGATTGAATTGACATTTGGTTTTGGTTTTTCTTTGATTCTGTAAGCTTGGTGAAAAAAAACATAAAAGTTATCATGCTTTCTTATTATGGCTGTAGTTTACTGTATTTAATCTTATCTCGAAAGAAAACAATTGATATTTATTATTGATACTCGCTGACTTCCAGTAACAATAAAACGAGGGCTCCGCAGCTGGGAGAACAAACAAAATCAGAGAGAATGGAGAACTGGATGAAATCGCGTAGCTGAAGTATATTTATGAGCTTTCAGCAGGGAGTTAAATTATTTAGTTTCAATTTTCCAAGTCAAATACGAACTTTTCTTGTTGGTTATTCTTCCAGAGTATTTCTTCCTACGTTTTATGCTATTGTAAACTTTAACAGGAAACAGAGTTCAAGTTTACGTTTCCATCGCCTTTTGTTTATTTCTGCAGTTATATTTTATGTTTTCCCAATCCCAGAACATTTCAGAGCCTGAATCAAAGATAAATATCTTGAGGATAATGTGTTTGAAGATCTTGCTATGAGTGTTTATTTTTAATTGGTACACATTTGTATGAACTCGTTAATTAGCTTTAAAAATCAAACAACTGCAAGTAATAAAAGACAATTTTTGAGTAATAATAGCTGGTAGTTTGTACTTGTTTTATTACTCGATCTCGCATCTTGTAGTAATTCAGTAATTAGTTTTTATTTTAATAAGACACCTAACTGTAAGTAAATTACCGTGCTGGGCAAACCAAAAACTAAAGCGTTTGTACAATACGAATGAAATACTGTTTCATCCATAATAATTTGAAATTTAGTTATTTTCCTCTGTTTAAATTTATCTTCTAAAAACGAGGTACATTTATCTTGTTTTTCAACTCTATAAAAGCTAAAATGTTATTACCGTTCACTATACCCAATTAAAATGTCTATATTTAAATATATGTCCAGACACATACATTAATGAAACGTTACGCTATAGTTACATTACCCATGTGTAACCTTCCACAAGTGATGTGCTACTTTGAAACTGAAGTTACTTCAAAGCAGTGGAGGGTGCGCTGCTGCCACAGTATGTATGGAGTAAAGTTACACAAAATTTATAACAGCGAAGAAAACACACTGGGGCAACATGTTTTAAAATAAGATAAAGTCAAGTATTTCATACCAAGTTATTCTCGGGAAGTGATCTTGGACTCAATCTTCAAAACTTTGCACGAATTCGTCCAAAAGAAACGGAAAAATTAAAGGTTGAAAAAATAAAATTTAGTTATGCATATTTTTACGCGCCCCCGACCCTGCTTCATGACAAAAGCAAAAATCAGCTATCGGGAGCGGTCTTCCTTGTGTGTGTGTGTGTGTGTGTGTGTGTGTGTGTGTGTGTGTGTGTGTGTGTGTGTGTGTGTGTGTGTGTGTGTGTGTGTGTGTGTGTGTGTGTGTGTGTGTGTGTGTGTGTGTGTTTAATCACATGACAACTTACTCTTAATTTTAGGACATAAATGAAAGAGTCCCCCCAAAATGCACCAGACAATTGTAAGAATTTTCTCTTTTTAGCCATGAGAAATTGCTGTGCATTTTATTTTTTAACCTCAAACGTCGTGTAGTCTCACATTGAAATTAGCAGTCGATGGCCACTGTTTACATCGCGTCTTAGACCAAGCGGAATTGCATGGCACAGTATGACAGTAACAGCATCGTTTGTTGAATTGCCTGGAAAGCAAAGTGGCTTCCGGATGTGTGTCTCCGTCGAGTCCCGATCATCGGTCTTCTGTGATGGTAACCCAGTACTTTATCCACTGAGCTATAAAAAGTTAAGATTCGAGGACAAAGTTGGATTATCTGCTTTTAGACGTATGCACACACTTATCGCAACTTGTTATTGCGAAAAAAGTAATTCGAATTCAATGTGTCCAAATTCAAATTATTGTTTCTAATTATTTTTTATTCATTTAGGTTTTTATTTAGTTAAGCAATAGACAAATATTGAATATTAGCACTTTTTATAAGAAACAAAAATAATGCCCCCTATATGCTCTATCATTTTTTTTCTTCCATTTTTTTTTCTTTTTTAATGCATGAAACCAAATTGTACTTTTACATCTAATTTGAATATTAAGAATTAAATAAAAGATAATTAAGTACATAATTTAATAAAAATTCAGTTTAATTTCAAGCTTTTAAACTACAAGACGATTAAATACGTTGATGTATTTTACTACGCGGACAGAAGAAAATATAGCAAAGTGCGAGAAAAAATGTATGTATACATTTTTTCAGTTAAATATACTTTTCAAATACTTAACACAAGTTTGTATACACTTTACATTAATATTATCTACCTTTTTTTTTTTTTTGGTTTCATAAACTTAGGAAAAAAATGTCCCATGAGTAAAAATTTTGCGAGCATAGGTATTTAGTCTTAATTATTGCAGTTTGTAGAATTATGAATATTTATTTGCTTGCATGGAATAATTTACTTTCGTTTAAAAATATGCACTAAAGCTTTTTTATTCGTTTAAACTAAATATTACTATGCAATAATATATTTTAAAAAGACTAAAGACGTCCTTTGAAAATATATATATTACGTTTCTTTATTTTTTTCCCTCTCCATTTTTTCTAAAACATAAGAATCTTTATTAAACATAATTTTGAAAGTTTATTAATATACTTTAATTTTAACAGCCTAACTAAAAGCGACGCATCTAATTAAGTATAGAACTTTAGCAGGAAGGGTAGATACCGTAATTACGGTCGAAGTATAATAACCCGCTTCACATATGATTTAATCATTATTTTTAATTATAATTGCGTTATTTTATGCACTGTTGGCACTTCCTTCGTAACCTCTCTAATTAAAATGGGTGTCTACTTAACATCTCACTTCCGTCATAAACTATTTTTCAAAGCGGCGTTTGAATTTGTGACACATTGCATTTACAATAAAGAACTTGCCTCCTGAGATATTTTAACACAGCTGTGGGCAGAAACTTCCGTTGCTTGACTAATTTACTTGACATTGGGTATTTATCAGTTTTTTCCGAAAAAATTTTTGAAGGGAACCTAAGGAACAACTTGAATTTCCTTTTAATGTAACCCCTGTGTAAAAACTGTCAAATACTTTTCAATATGCAACTAGGCAGTGTGGAAAAAGTAGTGGGCTCAGATATATTTATTAATTTTAACGAAAATAATATTTTTACAAAAATCGATAATAATTTATTTTTTATAGTTAACATACAAATGCAGGAAATTTAATAGAAATATACTTTTAACAAATTAAACTTGGGATTTAAAATTGTCCAACAATTAGTAGGATAACATTTTCATTAAAAAAAAAGAAAGAAAAACATTTTGAGTACTGGGTAGTGATGTAAACTTCAGTCTAAGAACTTTTTTTTTTCTCAAAGCTCTGATTGTGATCAATCATTTCATTCAGCATACTTTGCAGTACATTATACCCTGTGTAACGAGAGCTGGCGGCTCAAAGTAAAATTAATTTCAAACTCTGCGTATTTTTATCCTGATGGTTGTCATAGTTACGGTGCTATGGTATTCTTCCCCTCTTAGCTTTTGCAACAATGGTTGAATGCAAACGGTCAAAATTGCTTTATGCGTAAACTATTATTCTATTGAAAAGTCAACGCCAATAACATTTTCTTAGAAATGTCTGCTGTATTTACCCATTAATGCCTGACATTTTATTTTCTAAAGATATTTCGTGTACTGGTTACAAATAGTGTTTAATGGACAGGAAAAATAATAAAAAAATATTATGTAAAAAATAATTGTTTTATTAAGGAAAGAAAAATCGTCCCTCAAAAGTTGCGATAGATCACAGAGGGTACATACTTTTTTTTACTAAAATGTTATTTCTGCCTACGATATAATATTTAAAAAGACATTTTATAGGAAGAAATAAAATCAGCAATTCACATAAACTGGGAAGCTGGGAATAACTTTGAAAACTTAGCTTTTTTTCTCGAGATAGTGAATGATGTCATTTTTGGTAAAGATCAAAATAAAACTGCTACAGGACACACTTTACAATGGTTATGTGCTGCAATCTGTTAATAACGAATTGAAAAAATACCAAGGTACTAATTGAAAACTATTATTTGGTTGAAATGTTCATTTTGAGGAAATTCAGACACTATTTTGGACCGTCCCTAAAAAGGGACGCTAAGCATTAACGGGTTAATGTATGACTCAATTTGTTAGAAAACGTTGAGAAATAACTGAGACATGAGGATATAAACAAGAGCATAAGCCAAATTCGATAAACATCAAATAAATGAAATGCCTCAACAGCAGTGTATGTAAACAATAATTTAGCTGTTTTCTTTCGTACGGTTTCCATGGAAACGATGCAAAATTTCTAAACTTAATACGTCTATTTTAAAGTAACCGAGTATAATCTAGTAACAGTTTTGAGAAAATATAGTCGGTTGCACCCAGAAGAAACGTATCTGGTTAAGTCACCCATGAAATAGGAACAGGGGACCCTCAGTAGTGATGTCTTCAGCAAGAGAAACTTTGCAACTCCAATGCCAGCACTTTGTCGAAAGTGCTTAGCTTACACAAAAAACGTAGGTCTGAGTTTTCACGTGTAATGCAAAACATTACGTTTTTTTTAAGAACTATGTTTATTATGGGAGATTAGATACAGGCCCAGTAATATTGACAGTTGATTTTACGTAATTTATAAGGTAAGCATTTTAATTAGTTTGGCTGTTTAACAGTTTATCTTTGTGTTGCGTTAGTCACAAAAATTTACTCTTTCTATTTTAAAACTAAACCAAATAAATGTTTCGGTCAAAACTTTATTTTCTTACATCTGCATCATAGCTACTTAGAACGAGTAAAATATTTATTTCACATACAGTAAAAATAAAAAAAAATATCATGACTAATGCAACAGTTGAGCTTTGATTAACCTATTACTTTATATGTAACTAACGTCACGTTTTAAAAGTAACTGCTGTTTTAAAACTTATTTAATTTAATGTTCATTTTCACTGACACTTTTGAATAAGTGTACATTTAAGCTGATTTAAAATAATTAGGGTGCAAACTAGGTTTAGCAATTAAATAATGCAGACATTCTGCATATTTGATGAAAGCCTTCTCAAAGATCTTCTTTTTAAAGAAGTTCTTCTAATTTAAGAACATTTGACAACACCGAACCTGCCCCCCCCCCCCTCCTTTTTTTCAGCCAACTGGTACTGAAGCTTCAACTGAGTCTACATGCGCTCAGTTGAAAAGAAAAAAAAAGTTCCGTTCCTCAAAGAGATGAGTATGTTTTTCTTAGGTGCTTTATTAAGATTACATAAATAACTTGAAGTTAGCAATTTGTTTGTAAGCGTATTTACGGCAAATAGTTTTATCTCTGAAAATACGTCTATAATAGAAAAATTTTTCAGTAATCAAAAGCAATTTGTAAAATAGAATTTAGGTCTTAATCACTTTTCTTCAGTTTTCATCTAGCATTAATTTCAACTAACTGAACACAGTGGAAAAAACACTATAGATCTCTATTTTATTGAAATATCACCTATTTCACTTTCCGAAACTCATCCAGTGCCATAAAAGGAAACCAGAAACTAATTTAATCTTAATACTAACGTTTCCAGTTGTAACAATAGCAGCTCAATTTCACATTAAACCGATCAATGTTCTTCAAAGTTTGAAGTTCTAGTGGTGGCGGGAGGGGGTAAGGGCGTAAGAGAATACTTCAAACTGACTTATTCTCTGAATAATAGCATATACGCTTAGTGAGTGACTTACCGTTCCCTGCCCAATCAATAACTCAGCAACTTTAATGGTTCCATTGATCTTGCGAAATGTGTTATTAATTACTCACAGCTGGCTAGGAAATTAAGTTTGTCTATCGTGGCAGCGGTCTGCAATGTTCTTCCTATCTTTCTCATTAAGGCCTCCGTATTTTAATGACTTCTTCACGCCTAAAGTATTCCTGTTATTCCGTGTTTTTTTCCTCTTGCCTTTTACTTTAAAGAAAATTCATTTTTTCCCTTGCTTTCAAATTGCTTAGGCAATTTCATTTTATTTTTCTTCCTTGCTTGGGATTTTTTAACTTTGTACTTGCTTCTTCTTTAACTTGATTTACTTCGATTTCAGCGCAAAGTGATGCAAATCTTTCTTCCTTCAGATGGTTTTAAAGTTTATAACTCTCATTCTTTGTTTACTTATGCTTTTTTTAAAGCGTCCTTATTAACTTAAACGCTCTTAGCTAGCTAGTAATTGTCTGGAGAAGTTCTATCCTGAGCTTCGATTTTTGTAAAAAAAAATTTCTTGATATTCAATATCAGAAAGTTTCTTCTGACTTAACTCGCTTTTTTCCGGAGCAGGTGCTTTCTTTTTATTGTTGTTTCGTTAATTATTTCGATAATAAAATTGAAGCTAGCTGCAGTTAAAGTGTTTTTTTCGCCTTTCTTATTTAGCATTGAATTTAATGAGAACAGTTTTACTTTAATTAAATCGGATTTACGTCTTCCTCAATCGTTAGGTTGTTAGAAAGACGAGAAGGCTGCTGTCAGACTATGTTAGCTGAGATTTTCATTTCTTTTTACTTCTTCACAGTGCTAAAAAAATGTTAATATAAGAAATCTAAATCATAAATGTTTCTAAGAAAATATGTTTGAATTATTGAGTAACACAATAGTATCGGTTATCTAAAGCTTTTGTGGATGAAGAAAAATTACATAAAACATACATGCTCTCATTTATAAAAAGTCTTAAAAATTGTTCAATTTTTTTTTTTGTCATTTTATATCGAAACTAATATTATGAGTACTATTTCAAATGCAGATAAATGGAACCGTAAGATGCTAGAATGGTTCCAGTAGATAAGATGTATTGCAAAATATTGGCAATCTGCTTCTTTTTTTTTATAAATTTTAAAACAAGCTCTTCGATTTATATGCATATTTTTTTATGAGATTTCCAATGAAAATAGAATATATTTTGAAAGTTGTATCTATTTAGGTATTATAGTATATGGTAATATTTTTCTTTTGTTTTTAGACTCTCGACAATACCCGAAAAATATAGCAACGTTACACTGAATTAGGATTGTAAAAGCATCGTGCTCGCGCGGGGTCGAAAACGACCCCAGCTACTTTTGTTTATATTTCCTGGAATTTCATTGACAGATAAATGTTTTTTTTTTTTTTTTTGGTAGCTGTAATTGCGTTCTTGATTGATATGTGGGTTTGGTTGGAATTTTCTTAAAACCTTTCAATTCTTGTAAATAAGGGGGGAGTTCTGAGAATGGAGTCGTTTACGACCATGCGAAAGTACTGACGTGAGTAAGCTACTCGAAACAGAACAGGTGTCTGGAATTAGTTTCAATGCATTTATTAAATGAATTTCAAAATGCGTTTGTGAGAAAGGAGTAGTTTTCGACAATCCTTCTTCTAGTCATGATTTTGAATGCACACCCTTGTTGTCCCCAAAATGATCACAGTTGACAAATTCATTTTTTTCAATTGTTTTTGGGCTAAGTATTACAAAGAAAACAACCAATTCAATATGGGCAAGAGATGTAGCGTCGCCACAAATTACTTGCCCATGCGGAAAGTGATGAAGAACCAGACGATATTTCCATGATAAAGAAAGCTTTCGTAATCATGACATCATGACAGTAAAAGTTAGTTTTCTAGTATCGAAAATTCTGATGATTCTGATACAAACAACTTAGTTGGAAGATATAAAGATAATATTAGGCAAGAAACAAAATTTCAAGCTCATGTTCGTGTTCATGTATTTTTCTTAATATCCGTGGTTACCATGTGACTTTATTACGCAGACAATCGGGACTTAACTGTATTGTATTCGATGAATATTTCGTGCCATTTCGGGTGTGTTGTTGAGAACAACCTCTCAGTACCTGTCTTTGTTTGCCGAATGTAGCTAATAAGTTTTACAGCATAACAAATGTTTTCATATTTTAATGAAAATCATATCTTAGTAACTAAACCAATAACTGAAAATATAAATATGCACTTCGGATTAATCGGAATGAACTTCCGAGACTCGGACTTTCAAGCCTCTACTGTATATTAACTATTAATGAACTTTATAGGAACAAAATGTTTTAACGCTTATTATTTCTACTAAGTTCAAAAGTGAAAAACAGCACATTTTCTTACGATATTTAATAAGATTTGTTAGATTCACCATGGGAAATCTAAGGTATTCTATTATTTACAGTAAATTATGACTGCTGTTCTAGTGAAGTGAGTCTAATCAGATGTCTAGACACATTTCCTTTACTAACGTCGCTAACTTGTTTTGAAACAACTAATGTGCATTAATAGTGTTATATATGATCTGGTATTAATTTTATTTTATTAACTCTGATAGGAACATCTTTATATTTTTATTGGAAGAACATAAATAATTATTGCAAATGAAATGAATTTATGCTGATGCGTAATTTGCGTCAGTGTTAATTTTTAAATCCGATCCTAATCTAAATAAATATTTCATTTTGATATAAATAATTTAATAGTCTTCCTTTTAAGCCCATTATTCGGTTAGGTTAAACGTTATATTTTTGTTAAATAACTAGAAGTATTTATCTAAATTAATATATATATTTTTTCGATTATATTCTTATTTAGCTACAGGAATAGGTGCTTGGAAATATACACCAAACATTATTACTTACTCTAAGACTTTTTGTTCTCTCTCTTTAGTTTTCTTCGCAGTAATTAATTTTGTTTTTTCGTACACCGGAAAAGACCTGACGCAAAGCAAAGCAGAATCATCTACGCCAAAGACATATTTTTTTTCGTTTTAGTATACCACACTTTGTAGTTATGCTCTTTGACTAGAGCAACTATTATCACTTAAATTCACAATCAAACCTAATATCAAGGCTTAAAGCGAATAAAGGCTAAGCAGGAAAATACGTTGGATTTTGTATTCGTAGTCGTCCAGTGCACCAAGTTTCTCTTACAGCCGTTGTCCGGTGATAACCGACAGCATCGTCAATATATCTCCAATGTGCATACAAATACGAGGGTGTTTCAAAAAGTTTTTAGATTTCACTATCAAAAATATTTTTTTTTTACAAAATTTGCTTACAACTTCTCGAAATACAACCCTATAATTGCAATCCACTTGTCCATTCGGGAAAACTAGTCTTTAAATGGTGATGACCAATCATCTTTACTTAACTGGTCCAGCTGCTGTCGATATTCTGTGGGGGCTTCTTTTGCACTGTCAAATTTAAGTCTCTGTATTTTATTTTTAATTCTGAGGAACAGAAAAAAGTCATATGGTGTAATATCTGACAAGTAGAGAGGTTGTGGTAAGATTCGATAACTTTTGCTTCAAGGAAATCCTTTGTTTTTGAAGCAGAATGAGCCGAAGCACTGTTGTGGTGCAGGATCATCCCACGCGTCCCTAGTCTGGGTCTTTTTTGAAACCACCTTTCCAGCACTTCTAGCAACCACATGGTCACGTACTATTCTGCTGCAACTGTTTTTCTGTCTTTCAGTACTATTGTAGCAATATGGCATGTGAATGAAAAAAATGTTGCCTCCATTCGTTTTCCTGCACTTCTTGTGCATCTGACCTGGTTGGTGGCGGATCATCTGGAAAGCATCAGGTCATGGACTGGGGCATTGCTTATGGCTCAAACTGGTAAATCTATGTTTCGTCACCTGTAACTATGTCCCAGACACCTCTGTGTTTGCGATAGCTGAATTTCGTTTTCATCATGTGGCGCCATTCCACTCGTATATTTTTTGGGCGTCACTGCAAGAGGGATCCATGTTGAGCAACGCTTTCGCAGCAAAAGGTGATGGTGCAAAATAGCATAGACGTTCCCAAAACTGATATTTAGAAAGGTAGCAATATTCTGATGGGGTTATTTTTGGGAGAGAGAGACTTCTCTCGCAAGGACCCGCACTTTTTCAAAATTTTCTTAAGTTGTCGAAGTGCCCTGACGTCAACTTCTGGGGTCGTCTTCTAAGGATCTTTTCCCATGTCTATTAAACGCGTCGAACCAGTTAAATACCGAGCCACGTAAAGGAGAAATATCCAGAAAGGTGGAAGAAAGGCTTTGATCAACCTTTAGTCAAACCTTTAGTCAAGTAGTCAAACCGTTTGGAAAATCCTTAAAAATCATAGCGCGTTAAGCTTATTTGTTCAACTTTACTGTCGGAATGCGAAAGCACCATGTTCAAAAGAGGAAAGACCTCACATAGAAACTCTTCGGTTTAAGGCTTAATATGTTGCCATCTATCGTGTAGTGTTGAAGGTTGAAACTACTGATGGGCATGGAAAGCAAATGTTTAACTCATATTTTTCTATACGGCCTAAAAACGTTTTGAACCACCTACGTAAAAGATGCATGTATGCGTCGAATATAACCATTTAATGCAATCGTACAGTTTGAATAATGGTATTTATGTTTAGGTGAACCTTTTTTTTTTTTTTTTTTAATCTTAAATATATTGATGTAAATTAAAAATAAATATTATTTAATATTTTTTATTATTATTTTTATTATTTATTATTATTTAATTATATAATCATCTTTTTTTTCCTTTGTTTTCTGTTGACTTATTCTTAAGCACACGCTTTCCAGAAACTATTATCAAAAATATATTCCTAATTGAATAGGCAATGCATTTTATTTTTTGACGGTGATGAATTGTTTTCTAGCCATTTTCTGGCACTTACATGCATAATAAATATCGGCACAAGAAATTTACCCTACGAGAAATATTTAGGTCAAAATGCCCGAAACTTTAGTGAAAGAGCACCAATCTTTTATACATCACATAACAAAATGTTTAACATCATAGTTTAAAACATTTTTTTTTAAAGAAAATAGATTCCGGAAGGTGGTCAGCAAACTCCTTGGTCCCAAATGATTTGCTCTTGAGAAATAGGATAACATTAAAAGCGAGGGATGTTAGCTATGGAGCAGTGGCAAGAGAACTAGTTCTGTGTCAGCAAAGTCCAAGGAACACGAGCCCTTAGGGATTTCTTTGGTATATGGCCCGTTTCAAGCTCTTTTAATCCACATCGCAGTGAGTGGACAAGGCAATCTATTCTCATAGTGAAGCAAATTGTTGTTTTGTTCTTCGAAATGGATAAAAGCCTCAGAAAGAACCTTATGTGGAGGATTACTCTTCATTCAAGCGAAATTAAGCCAGAAGATGTTGGGAAGAGATGTAACATTTAAGAAAAACGAGCTGGGTAATGAATGAAAAATGCTAGATAGGAAGCTAAACGTTAATAATAGTTTACTATCAAATAATCGTCTAAATATTTAATGATTTTTTCTGTTCGAAGGCTTTCATTCCTAATAATACAGGAAGATCGAAACGTATTATTGACTTAAATACTTTTATTATTTATTTATTTATTTTTAATTTTTGCTGTGTATAAAAATTCAATCGTTAAAAAGGCAAAACAACTACTATCTAAACTCAAATGTTCAAAAATTTAATTTAACAAAAAATATGTGTTTATACTTAAATAAAATACATTAAAAGCAAAAAAAGAGCCCAAAATATAAGCTGTCGCTCTGGTTTAATTATTTTCTTTTTTTTTCCTTTTCTCTAAGTCTAAAACGTTTGGGTATTATTAATTTATATGCGCTTATTTCTTTAACCTTCAATAAGAACCAATTGATTTTCTAATAAAAATTTAACACAAGTTTAGCAACTCTTAGATGCTTAAAACATACATATATAATTGTGATTTACCAATTCCTCGCTTCATTACAATTTAAAAGTTTAGCATTTTTTAAAGGTATGAAATTTAAGTGCTAAACATCTCCTTGTAAAAATATACTATTTAATTGTCGAATGTATCAAACACTTAAATATATTTTTAAAAAATATAAAACAATAAATCCAATCGTATACTTAACTCGTCAACAGGACCGACGAGATACCTAGTCGGAAATTAGGGACCCAGGCCTTGCGGGATCGTGGATCGGAAGAAGGTTAGTACAAGCCTTATAAGTTTATTGGGATAAGGAGATCCTTGAGAGAAACTGGAACAAGGCCCATCTTGGCTCTAGGCGGACTTAATCGTCAAAAAGATTTATATGTTTCAGTAAAATATGCGTACGTGTGTGCATGTGTTTATCAGTGCATGGCAAAAAATAAGCTGGAAGCACAAGTTCTAGTTTAAAACTGTGAAAGCACAATAATAAACAGTAAAATCAGCTATTTTACTGTTTATTACTGTAAAACTAGCAATTTTACAGTTTATTACTGTAAAAATTAGCAATATTACTGTAAAATTAGCTGTATTATGCTGTAAAAACAGCAGTATAATACTGGCAGCAGAGGTTACAGTTTAAAACTGTAAAATACACAGTTATAATCAGTAAAACTAGCAATTTTACTGTCTATTACCGTAAGCTAACAATTTTACAGATCACTTCTGTAAAATTAGCAATTTTACTATTTATTGCTGTCAAAACAGCATCTATTTTTTACAGTGTGTCTCCGTTTTTCTGTGGCACTTTCTCCTTTTTCCTTTGAAACGGCAGGAGTTTTTCAACCAGGTATCGGGAAACTCATTTAGGTTGGTCTTATCTTTGTAGGCTATAATTTAAAGGATAATTAATAGAATATTCATTTACGTTTGCAATGCGTCTTTCTGCATGAAGGAAATGCCGCACCCTCTTAAATTTGGTACTTTGAAAAATCCCGCGAAAAAAAATTGTACTCCTTGTGGTAGTACTCATAAAGCCTCAAGTAACTAGAAAAAAGCGTTAAACACATTTGAAATTTTAGAGCTTCTAAATTAAATTGTGCGGGTCATATACGAAAGGGAGTTAATCTGAAAAATTAATTCCTCAATCTTATTCTCCTCTTTTTTTTTTATTTTTCATTACAAAAACTATTTTCCTTTTTTATTTGTTTTGTCGAAATTTGGTATTTGATTTTTGCTGCTACTGACAGACGATGGCACTTTTTAAAAGGGATTTATAGTTTACGTTATGTATGAATGTTTTTGGTGATGAAGTTTCTTGTTCTTTTGGAGATTTGGGGGAAAGTTAGGGATTCTGGTAGCATGTTATTTCCATTCATGTGGAGTTTTACTTGTCGTGGCGTTTAGTTGTGACGCTGTTTATGCTGGTTCCATGAAGAGACCAAACGTTCTTCGCATTCTGAATGATTTTTTTTTTTTTTTTATTTTGTAACTGTTGATATATAATTAACCGGTTAAACTTACTTTCTCCCTTTTTTTGCGTTCCTCCCGTCAAGTGCAAATTCTTTGAACCGGTCAGCTTGATTTTAATATATTACTTTTTATTCGTTAACGAGGAGATGTTGGAGTGATGTCCTTTTTCCTTCAGGGTTAGATCAACAATATATATTGTTGGTTCAGCTTCAACTTTAGTCTAACGCAGGGTTTCTCAAAATTTTAGCAAGCAGACCCCCTCAAAAACCAATATTTAATATTTTTTACAGACTTTTTAAAACCATCACTTACTGGCTGTGCATTTAAAAAGTAAAAGTTATTTTCAATCTTAATCTCTTGCCCCTTGTCACAAAATTTCACACTTTCCTTTACCCCCCCCCCCCCACCACTTTGCCACTTTAGTCATAGGTCAAGCTGTGTTTCGTAAGCACATTATTGTGATGACATTAGTATGATGTTACAATTATTGTTATCCCCTGCCCTTGTCACAAACTGTCCCAATTTTACGAACCATCATCTTTCAGGAGGTGTCATCATTTGTGGACACAATGGAGTGCACAATGCTTAACTGTCTTTACAATTTCTAAATTAAAAAAATTAAAATTGATCCGATAACTGCATTGGTAAAAATCAGTAAAAATTTGAAATTGAACATTGAATTAGGGTGAGTTCTGGTAAGTGCGTCCACTGAGGATTATATGAACACTGTCCTGAAATTGCTTCTGCAACATATCGACTATGTTAGGTAACTGTCTAATGATAATTTCTATAGGTAGAGGTCAGTACTGGTTTCAATAGACGAAACACAATCATGGACAACTTAAATGTCTTTAAAAAAACTCTAAAGTAAAGATTGAGAAGGTTTTGTTTCAGTTTCTCTTGTAGTCATACCAAGCAACTGAAGTCAGCAAATACAAGTTGTTTCTTTTAAGTAAGAGCTGCTAATAACATTCATGGGGTATTTTGATCAAATACTCTAATTTTTTTATATGGCGGTACGCACTTTCCTTTTCTTTAAAGTAAGGTGGGGGTAAGTGCGCATCATTATGATGGAGCAAGTGCGTACCGCTATGATGGGGCCAATTGCGCACCATTATGTGGGACAAGTGTATACCATAATGAGGGGGCAAGTGCGTACCATTACGTGTAACATCTGACTCTCGTAATTCACCTTTAGGGCAATTCCACGGTAACTTTCGTTACATTTTGACCAACGCTTAGGCATTTAGCACCTCAGTACAGACAAATATTGTCATACAAACCTTGAATAAAAGTTTTCTATGAAAATGACAGTCAAAAGCAAAATTAAAATGCAAAAATATTCGATGCATTAAAATTTTTCAAAATTTAGCAGTCAAAATTAAGGCAGTAACTTACGTTACACAAAAAGGGAATGACATATTATGAAAATTGGTTCGAAGGCAAATTTCTGCTCTATTACAGCTGTTTTCTTGTTTGAAGTATAATTTATCAGTTCCTTATAATGCTCAGGAATTGATTTTCATTAATTTAAAAATGTATTTCAAAAATTGGGAATTATGGGAATTTTTGACTGGGTAACTTACGTTACAGTAACTTACGTTACAAAATTTACTTACAACCAAATCTTTATTACAAAAATTAATGAATGTAAATTACAGCTTAGTTTAGATCAAAATATTGAAAATTAACAATTATAAATTGAATTTATAGAAATTTAATACCAAATTTGATGAACAATCGAAAATATTACATAACATAAAACTTTTACATGTATTTAGTCACTGTTATTAACAAGTTCAGGTAGCTTCAATTTTTCGAATCACGTTTTCTCATAATAAATTTCATCTATCGTTTCTGGCCATATATAATAGGTTCCAACAGCAGCCATTATTTTTACTTTAAACTCGTTTTCTTCAATAGTTGTCACAACTCAAGGATACAATGTATTTTCGTACTTCATCACACACCATTCACCGGCTTTTATCTCTGTTTTTTCTTCTGATTCCTTGAAATACTTAACTAAACGAAACCCCACAGTTTGTCTATTTCTAGTTCTCAAATGTTGATTGTCAATGTGCGGATCTTCAGAAAATAGTTTTGATAAATTTTGCTTTTTCTGACATATTTTAGTATCATCTAGAGTGACTTTTATTTTCTAATCTGTAATATCCACATGACTTTTCACATACCCCTTTTACAGCGCATATTTCTGCAGAGTTTAGTGGCATTTTAATGCAGAATAAAATATATTTTAAATGTAAGAGATAAATATTTTTATATTTGTTTTTTCCAAAACATATTTCAAAACTTTAAAGCATAACAGAAGTCCATTTCTGAATAATTTTTAGTAAATTACCTCTTAAATATTCCGAATGCAGTGATATAGTTTAGAGATAATTAATATCTTAAAAGCCAAAAAGAAACATGTAATTTATAATAGAGGTGTATTGCAATCTTATTAACAAATAGAGATATTTTAAGAAATATGATTAAGTAAATACAGTACATTTAAAGGAATTCTTGAATAAATTACTTCTACTAACCACATAGGTTTATTTCACAATTTACTTTCTTTATAAACGCAAGTATTTAAGTCCTACTAAGGTAACTTACATTACCTACATATTTCGGTAACTTACGTTGCACATTTTGATTGTAGCACAAAAAATTAAATAAACAATATTTAAAAAAAAAAACTTCAACTATTTGCTTAATACACACTTATAAGATAGACAATATAGCATTGTTAACATTGCATTGCCCTTTCTTTATGCACATCATGAACTTTAATATGTTTTTGGTAACTTACGTTACATAGAACAGTGCGTTTTTGAAGTTCACATAAATCACATAATTTAAGTGAAAACATTCGTTTAAGCAATTCACAATATTGAATTAAAGTGTAATAATCAATATTCTTGCTTTAAAACAGTTATCTAAAGCAAAAAATTGAAACTTACCAACGTTGAAAGATTGATCATTTGCCTTACCAAAAGTTAAATATTCCATTTCCAACTTCAAAGTGCTACCAAACTAAAAATACTACATTCTTGACAAAATATTAGTGTAAATAATAAACTTCAAACATTTTTAAATAAAAAAATATGCAAAACAGACGCATTGCTGTAGTTTTATTTTTCCAGCGTTTTTCCACACTTGCATGGAATTGCCCTTTAATTTTTCTTAGAGCTCCGTTATAAGCCGATAATAAATTCAACGTCATTTCCATCAAGTATTGCGTATCAAGTGAATGCGGCATAATGTTTCAATTTTATTCATTACCTCTAAAATATATATTGTCTTTTAGATATGAGTTAGTAAACTTGTCGTTGAAAATAGCTATCATAAACTACTTAATTTAAACCAGAATGACAAATGAAACAATTAAATTAAGTAAAACATTAAATAAGGAACCAACATTTCTGATTCAAAAAAACGAAGGAGGAATAATGAATAAATTATATTTAAGAAAATTAAGAAACACCTTGTGAAAAACTATTTCAATGTACAAAAAAAAAAGTACAAGGATCATATGATCAATATTATTTTCTACATTTTTGCTCTTTCTTTTGTGTTTTTTCATACTGCTGCTGATTCTAATATGATAAATATTTTAAAACCGTATTAAAAAAAACCAAGTGTTCACCCAGGTCACCTGACGGTCTACCATACAACCAAAATTATAGGAAATCACTTGGGTACGCACTTACCTCCCGCTATTAGACGCACATATGTCATGTTACATTTAAGGAGGGGTAAGTGCGAACCCTGGCTTAAGCATAGACTGAGTAATGTATGAAACAAAAATAAACTACGTAGACTATGAGTGATTATTACTAAATAAAATTAACTTACATTTGCTCACTTGGTCTTTTTAAAAGGACAGAGGAAAAATCACAGACTCAATCTTCAAATCGCAGCTGTTAGTAACATACGTGGGATATCACTGATTGCGTTTCATCTATGCAACTAAGTGCTGGTCTTTAGTGGTAGGAATTATCCCAAGGCAACTACTTAAGATATTTAATACATGTCCGAAGTTTTTTCCCGTTCATATTTACATAATTTGAAGTGGACGCACTTACCCCGCTAGATAGGGAAAGTGCGTACCTTAGAAGAGGTGCCATAAACTAGGTCACAAAACCTCTGCTTATGGTTTATTTGACACATTATATGCGTGAAAACTTTAGTGAAGGACCTGGAAATAAAACTTTAAAAAAATGGTCAATGTACAAGATTTTTCAACAGAGCACCATCCTTGAGAACATAAACTTTCAAAAAAAGGGTACGCACTTACCAGAACTCACCCTAGTTTTAAGCAAAATGTTGTTTTAATTTGTTAGTGCACGTTTGTATATTTTTTAAACACGTACATTCTTGTCTCTTTTTTATAATTCTTTGAAGCGCACTTTTTGACCTGCGAAACACGTTTGAGAAACTTTTCTGAAGAGTTATTTGGCACAGTTCATTTTTTAAACACTTTTATGAACGCATTTGAGAACATTTTTTGAGCAGACAGATGTCTCTTGATTTAGAAGTGTTAATAACATTTTTTACAACGCTTAGGAACTTCCCTCTGATTATACCAATAGTTTTCTTGATAATTGTGCAGCAGTTTTGTGGAGCAGCTGTCAATTGAAGATGGCAATGAACATTCTTGGACTTGCAAAAGTCATATTTCTTAATGACGTTCTCGACTCCGACAGACAGCTATTCATGCCAACTAAATTTTTATATGTATCATATTGAGAGATTCTATTGATTAAAAGCTAAAAAAGCTCTTGAAGTTACATTTCTATGAAAGAGAGCAACGATTTTACAAGTGCGACCAAATGCATTCACTATCTATTCTCATATTTGTCCTGAATCTGTTTTCAAATGCTTCGCAAGCATAAATTCATTAAATATCCGTCCATTCTTAACGGATTTCGAGCACATTTTAGAACGCTTTCTTCTTGATAGAGCACATTATGTGCATCCTTTAGAGCATATTTAGAAAACTGGAGCACTTTTTTTCTGAAATGAAATGCTCCAAAAGGGTTTCTACGTATTACAGGGAATTCTTTTTAGATGTAATAGCAATGTTTAAATAACAGTCAATGTATTTGAAACATTTCCCCTTGAAATTTTCAGCAGACTCCAAGGGGTCAGCGGATCACTTTTTGGGAAGCCTTTGTCTAATGAGTATTAGGATTTCAAGATGCAACGTACCTTTTCGTATATGAACTGTCATTCTCATTCAGATAGAACGTTTCTAGGACAAATCTCATAACTCTTGTAAAAACTTCAAAGGGCATTATTTTTTAAATTTAGAAGCTGTGTATTATTATTATTATTTTTTTTTTTGCAAACATGATTACATTTCTTCTAAAATGAAATAATTCTGGAAATATGTGTTTCAATTAAAAAAATAAGTACGCACACCATATTAATTTGAACAATTAACAGACTTTGTCAGATATACAGTTTCACTCCGACTCACGTTTTTATTTGCTTTTATATTTTTTCCTTTAATATAATGCAAGAAAGAAAGCAATTATAGAATAATAGGTACAATTAATCTAAAAATCTTATTGTAATCGTATTCCAGGCAAGTGTTTAGATGTAACTAATGTCTTTTTCATCATTTTGTCAAATTGTGAGATTGAGTAGAAAATCCAGACATTTATAAAAAAATTAATATCAACAGTTTTCTTTATTTTTAAATATTAACGAAACTTTAAGCATTATTGATTTTCGAGATTAAAAGGTGTGACTTTCAATTGTAAGCGCTAATGCATAAATTGTTTGAAAATGCTTTTAAATTGAAAAAGAAAGATAATATATGTTGGTACCATGTCACACGGTTTTCTGTTTTTGATTAAGTTTGTTTGAAGAAAACTCGGTTGTTAGTTTTATTGTCATAGCACAAAATGAAGCTTCAAATAATAGTTTTGCTGTATAGTGTTGTATTTTTTTTTTTTTTTTACATGAGATTTGCTGGGCCAAATCTATGACACAGTTCATTCTTTTAAAATTTCCGAAGCAAGAGGCGGATTTTCTTGTAACAAACTTGAATATCCAAAGCATGTGTCCTAGCGCAGTAGTGATAATAACAATAATAATAATAACATATTTTTTTGCCTTAAAATAACATATATGTTGGCTGATATATTATTACCAGCTGCTAGGAAAAGAGCTCGGTATCAAGTAGATCAAAACTTTTTCGTTAACTGTTATAAACTGTTTTTAATAATTCGATCATATTTTACTTATATTTTTAGTTTAAAGGTTTTTCTAACCAAAAAGATTAAATAAATATGTATATTTATTTTAAAATCAGAACCGTAAAATTTAAAGAAAAAAAACAAGCGTTCAATTTAATGCAGCATTTTTTTTTACTTTTCTTTTAATTACTTTTTGTATTTTCAACTTTAATCCAAACCGACATAATATCACATTTTTGAATGTATTTACCAGCGAGATATACAATATTTAAAATTCTTGGTATCAATAAGAACATTCCAAGAAACCTGCTATTTAGTAATATTTCCAGCATTTCCAAATGACAGAAATATTCGCAGAGAAAAAGAGAACTATCTCCAAGAATGCGAAACCACGCTTAGTGGCAGAGACAGAAGGAACGAAGCTACTCCTTTTTGCCATTGCGCAGACTCTACATCCCTACTCCGAACATATAAGCACGTGCATTCGCAGCATCGCCTTTCACCCGATAGACGTCATCGAACCATCCGGTTGCGTTTCTTAACGCTCCCCCAACAACTGGGGACATTCACAGCATATCACTTCACTTCAAACCTTTTGCGCTCTCCGCCTCTGGGACCGGGGAGTGCGAGTTAGTTTTATCTCGGTGTAACATTTTTATGGAGGAGGTCTGCCGTTAATAAACTATGGCATAGCATAAAGCCGGGAGACAAGAAGGATTTCTCGTATTATGTCATAGATATAACTGGCTTAAAGAAATTGAATTCGCTTACATAAATTTCCGAAAGATGTATACTTTAACTCCAAGCCATTATTTATCTTAATTCCTATAACAAGTATGTAAATAAATGCTGCTTCCTCCAAATATATTCATTCTAATGTGAAGTCGCAACTAAACTACTTTTAGAAAATGAACACATAAGAGTGTAAGAGTGAAAGATTTAATTAGTTTTTGGATCATGCTCACAGAGAACTAATATTGACTCAAATGAAGATGTTTTCATAAAAATGGACAAGTTTGCTTACCAAAGGATCTAGCTGAAAATAATAAAAGGATCTTAAGTATGGTTCTTGATTTCGGACTTCGTCAAAGTGGACTTTTTGGACTGGCATTGCTGATATCCATAGGAATTGTGCAAGGTGGTAAGACATTTCTCTTTCATAATTTTGTAGATACTGAGGGTAAAACAATAGTAAAATTATATTATGAAGGTACTTTGACAGTGTTTCGCCTTGAAATAGTTTTTTCCACTTTCGCAATAAAGATCAAGCTTAACAGTTTAGTAGTTTGAAATACCATTAAACTAAAATGCCATAAAAATGACAGATCTATAATTCCGTGGTCAAAATTCTTCTCGACACATAAAACTAAAGTTTATAAATGCACGATATTTTACCAGTTGAAAATTTGTTCACATATTACTTCATTCAACAAATAAAATAAAATAATCAATCTTTCATTTTTATTTTCTTTATAGTAAGGAACTGTTATGAATTATAAAAATGGGGCGAATATTTTTACCTTTTTATGAATGTGTTTTTACAAAACATAACAGCTGCAATAAATGAAATGATTTACAGAGTAAGGTATTAAAAAAAGACATTTTATACTTTATTGAGTTGTTAGGTCTGTATTGCTTAAAATTTTCGAGCAATTTACCGACAGAAAATACAATTGATGCTTGTACCCTTATATGGATGTAGAGACGTTTGTTGTCTGCTTGAGTAGTACTTCAAAACTAATTAAATTAATTAGCGTTTTTTCATAGCAATTTGCTTGTTATATTCTTGCCCCAAGCAATTGCTTTTCAACACAGGATTTAGATGTTTTAAAATCAATAAAACTCTAGCTCAATAAGCTTATTATTACATTAGACAATATAAAACATTATTTGAAGTTAAAAATCAACGTAAATAAAGCACAAATAGGGTAGAAAGTACAGCACAGCACTATTTACGTTGATTTTTAACTTCAAATATAGTTCAGCACAAAGCCTATTTGATCATTTTTCATTTAATATAAAACATTATTTTACTTTACTTGCACAAACGCATGATTTAACAATGATTGACTCTTTTAATTGTTGTACATCATTTTAATTTAGTTAATGAATTAGTTTTTTTTTCGAAAAATCTAATTAGAGCTCTGTGAACAAACTAAATTATTATGCGGTGAAAGTGTAAAAGAACAGGAGTGAACTTGAATACCGTAAATAAGAATGACAATAGAACATTGTCATATTCTGTTGAAAATAACTTAAACGCAAAATTACGTACAAATTAATTAAGTACCTACTTTTATCCCTGAATGAAGATCTTGTGAAGCAGGCAGAAGCCCAATAATTTTAGACACAAACTCCTCCATCAAAGTTTTTTCCTTTTTTTTTTTTTTTTTTGATAAATTAAAGCTAAAAGAACATAATTACTCAAATGTTCCTAATAAGTCGAGAGTTTTGCTGATACAAAACGAATTAAAACATTACATATTTAAATCACTCAAATATTAATTAACAATTAAAAGACTATAATAAACACATGTTTTTAGCTCAGAAGCTCGTTCGTGAACTAAGTTCATAATATCTTCAAAAAAAAATCAAACTTAGCAGAAGGTTTAAAAAAAGGAAAATAAACTTTAAATTCCTAATATACACTGCGATGCAAAAGTTTAGACAAATGGCAAATATGTGAATAAAAAGAAAACTATCGAACGAAATGCTTTCCAATTTCTACTGCAGGTACACAATATGGTCCCAAATACGTGTCTGGAGTTCTTAAAACTATAACTGGAATCAAATGTTTGGACATTACAAAAGACATTTTTTTTTTACATTGTTGCAAAAGTTAAGACAGAAGTCAGATTTTATGCAAATATCCCTTGAAATGTGATTGGTGGAGGAAATACGGGACTTTATTATTCAATTATAAAGTGCAGAGATTGCTGAATAAATAATCAAAAGCTCAAAACCTCTGTAGTTATCGTGTAAAGAAGATAATAAAGTTTGGAAGCCGAAATTTGAAAATGAACCTACTTTATTAATTTTTTGTCTTTTAAATCGGCTCTAGTATGGTTACATTGTTTTTTACTTCGTGGAGAGCAAATTCAAATGTGAGTATCGATCAAAAAGTCCAAGAAAAATTATATTTCTTAAGGATGAAGGAATTGAAAAAAAACGGCTCAGACTGACGATTCGCCCCTTAATCCTACAAAACTTCAACTTGGGTCAAAAACAGCACGTGACAGCATAAGTAGATGAACAACTGAATCGGAATGCATTAAAAAACAAGAATTGTGCCTGAGCCTTTTCGAACAGAATGTCTCAAATAAGCCTGATTTTAATGTGAAAAGCAGCGTAGGTATCATCGTGACTAAAAATTGAATGGTACTTTCTTTGATAAAAATTATTAAAATTGGGATGGCCTAGATGGATTATAATTCTTTTCGCGGGACTTGAGAAATATCCAGTGAGCATGTGCTGTGCTGCTTTTACCATTAAAATCTGGCTTGTTTGGGACACTCTGTCCGAAAAGGCTCAAGCACAATTCTTTGTTTTTTTTATGCATTCCGATTCAGTTGTTCATCTACTTATGCTGTCACGTGCTGTTTTCGACCCAAGTTGAATTTTTGTAGGATTAAGGGCAAATCGTCAGTTCGAGCCGTTTTTTCAATTCCTTCATCTTTGGGAAATATAATTTTTCTTGATCTTTTGATCGATACGCATATCTGAATTTGCTCTCCACAAAGTAAAAAGCAACGTACTAAAATACTAGAGCCGATTTAAAAGACAAAAAATTAATAAAGTATGTTCATTTTCAAATTTCGACTTCCAAACTTTCTCATCTTCTTTATACGAGAACTACAGAGCTTTTGAGATTTTGATTATTTATTCAGCAATCTAGTTACTTTATAATTGAATAATAAAGTCCAGCCTTTCCTCCACCAATCACATTTCAAGGGATATTTGCATAAAATCTGCCTATTGTCTAAACTTTTGCCACAATGAAAAAAAAATGTCTTTGTAATGTCCAAAATTTGGTTCCAGTTATATTTTTAAGGGGACCAAGATGAAAATAACTTTTAAAAAATCGAATTTTTGTTTTTTATTTTAAAAAATAGAAGAGATGTTCTCCTTTCCGAAAATATATAACTTATGAGAATTCCGGTTAACAGAAACCCGTAAAATAGAAGGATTGCAACGTAAACAGTAAGGAAATATGCAAGGGGGAAATTGTTTTCGCCGGTTTTCTCGAAATGTACTTTTTCGACGTTTAGGTACACTTTAAAGAAGTTCTATTATTAGTATATGTTTGAAACTTGGCACAATTATTTATTATCTGCACATGCTTCTAGTGAACCTAAAATTTTTAGAAATCCTGTTGAATATTTTGTGTAAAAGCTGATTTTGGTGATGAAAATTTCGAAAATTTTGGAATGTTCAACTCTAAATTTTGTTAAAAATTTTCAATTTGTAAAACAAAACTTAAATGAGGTTCTTGATATTAGTTGAACTGTTTTAGAAGTACAGAGAAAATTTCAAGTTAAAATTTTGTACCGTTTTTGAAAAAAGTGTACCTAACTGTCTATCGATAATATTGTCCTCAATAAAACTACATCTTAATTCAGGCAATGTTTAAAAATATTTTTTAATAAATGAAAGTTTTGAACAACACTATGATGCTCACTAGGGTGGAGCGAAAAAAATGAATTTTTGATTTTCGTAAACGGGTACCTTTCATTTACTGTGAATGAGGATAAGTAACAATTCTGTAAAATATTTCACATTTTTGACGTCATCTTTAGTCTGCGCATTTGGCCTAAAGTTTTGAAATTTTTGATTTTTTTTAGATTTTTCAAATTTTTTTTTAAAATATTGCAAATGATAAAACTAGTGACGGGTGGTTATTAAATGGAAGAAAAAGGTTTGAAATATACAAGGAATTTTTTAAAACCATTTTAGAATATGATTTCAGTTCGTGTATTACGCTCAAAGTTCATTAAATTTCCCAAAATTTCTGATATTTTCAACATTTTTTAACTCAGCATTTCCTCTCAATATTCGCTTGAAGTGTCTTCAAAGCTGTTTTTATTCATTTTGTTATTACTTTGAACCCATAAACTCTTCGCTAGCTCGTGTGGAACTTACCCAGGACTCACCACGAGGAGGTGACCGCACTTCTAGTCCTACACGTGAACCCTTCCTTCCAACCAATGCGAGCATCACGCATTTACATTTCTTAGATACTCTTTTACAGTTAAATTGCTCCTTTGTGTCGTAAATTGATCAAATATTTGTGTCAGATATCCTGGTTTTTACTAAACTTTTTCTGTTCCTGTGATTATACACCAATTTTGAAGAGCTTGTGACCTATTTGACAGCTCTTTCAACTGATTGAGTCTTGAATGCCAGTTTAAAAAGAGCGCATTCAGAAATCATATTTAAATTCTCAGCTTCCATAATCTTTGTAAATATTGCGTTAAATTACCTATAAAAGGTTGCTTTGTAATTTCCACATCAAGACAAGAAATCATATCGATGTATACTGACTTTTAATTTATGTATGTAATGTATAAAAATAGATTTTTATCTATTTTAGAGATCTGAAGCGTTCTCACTTGTTTGCTTGTTTGTTTTTTAGTCTTTTAAAACAAGTTTCTTTATATGCTTTCTCTTATGAACTAACTAGATTATTTCCCGGCGTTGCCCGGGTGCTTATTAATACAACATAGCTCTAAAAAATATTTGAATGAATTCTATCCACATGGGAATATAAAAACTTATTTCATGCTAAAATGAAATATTGTTGAGCCTTAAATTGATAAATCATTGTTAATCGTAATGTTTGTTGGAAAATACTCCTATTTAAATGTGTTAAATTTTATAAATTTGTATGCTTAATGTCTTATCTCTATTCCTCTATCTATTCAAAATTGAAAGAAAATGGCCATTTTGAGACAAAAGATTTGAATTTTGAGCTTTTTGGATTTTTTTTTTAAATTTCAAAACCCCCGCCTATGTAAATTCTAATGCATCAAGGAACCTCTGTACCAAGTTTGTTGAAAATCCGACGAGAACTATGGATTTGTATAAGGAACAAGCATACATACATCCATTTATATATATATACAGATATCGATAACAGCATATTTCTTGGGTGCAAAGTATACATTGTTTTGGATAGATGTGAATACAATTTTCTGCTTTTTTCCGGAGAGATAATCTTTATAATCTTACACAAATTCATAGCTAAATTACTACCGTCTGCACTTCATCTTAAAAGAGCAAGGACACTTTTACCGCGAAAGTTATGAACTCTTTTAAAAATTATGATCTAAAGATTATGTTAACTGTAGTCAACATCTGGCTTGGGAAAGCTTTCTTAGACTTCTCTTTCATATTTTTTTGGATATTTTTCCAGTCAAAATCACCTTGCTCATCTCATGAAGTTACTGTTGCTCAATACTTGAATCATTTTTATTGTAAAAATCAATCTGATCAATGACAAATTCTATAGGTTCATATTGAACTGATTTTAAAGTATAACATGTTGTTTAGCTTCGTTCAACAGGCCCAAAAATCACTTTGGTCCACTGGTAGGTCCAGTAGGTCCACTGGTAGGTAGCTTTTGCAGAAAATTCAGCAAATTAAGTTCATTCAAATGTAATTGGCAAATGTCCCATTACAGAGGTCTACCAAGTTTTTCTTCCAGTTTCCGTATTACACCTTTGTATTTTCCTGTCTTTGTAGTGCATCCATCAAAACCAATGCAAACACCATCCTACTCAAAGAAACAATTTATTGTTCCTGACTTGTCTAAAAGATGTAAATGTGTGCTCTCATTAGTTGGAAGCAAGGGGAGCTCGGGTGGCACCCAAAGTGCTGCCACTTCCTCGTGGTGAGTCCTGGGAATTTCAATGAGCAAGCAAAGAGTTGAGTAGTTCAAAAAAAAAAACAACAAGATGATTAAGAAAATGTTTCGAAGGCACTTTAAGTAATTATTGAGAGGAAATATTGAATTATAAAGTTTCTGCTCAATATTGAAAATATCGGAAATTTCTGAAAATTTGATGAACTTTGGGCCTAATGCGCAGACTGAAATCGTAATCTAAAATGGTTTTAAAAAATTTCTTGTATATTTCAAACCTTTTTCTTTCATTTAATAACCACCCGTCACTAGTTTTATCATTTGAGATATTTAAAAAAAAATTGAAAAATCTAAAAAAAAATCAAAAATTTCAAAACTTTAGGCCAAATGCGCAGACTAATGATTACGTCGCAAAAGTGAAATATTTTACAGAATTGTTACTTATCCTCATTCACAGTAAATGAAAGGTACCCGTTTACGAAAATCAAAAATTCATTTTTTTCGCTCCACCCTAATGCTCACTATAGTAGTTAAAAGGAATAGAAAAAAAATTCACTTCAAAATAATTATTTTGTGAAAATTTATACAGGTTTGAAAAGTAACCAATTTTCCTGGATTTATTGAGTCGAGAACGTCTTGGTCCCCTTAAGAGCTCCAGACACGTATTTGGGACCATATTGTGTACCAGCAGTAGAAATTTGAAAGCATTTCGTTGAATAGTTTTCTTTTTATTCATATATTTGCATTTTGTCTAAACTTTTGCATCGCAGTGTATGAAGACATGAATGATACAGAAGTGATACTTGAAACTGAATTTTTAAACAAATTCCTAAGGTAACTGAAGAGCATACTTTCAATTCAGTGCTTAAAGAGGTTATGATGCAAAGGTGAACTATAGGATGAGAGAGCAGCAACGATAAGTTTGAATGTGCTAATTTTTCGTTTTGTAAAGAAAGTTTTGTTTTAAAAGTAGGCTTAGTAATATTTAAACATATATGTTTCATTTAATAAAACTAATTATTCTAAATAATGTTCTTTTTTTTTAAACTTATGATCCCAAAATGCTCCATTTTCAACTCTTTCTTACCTAATTAAATAGTGTTTACATTTGCTCACATTAAAGATATGAAATACTTCTGAACGGTTCTGTATCTATCTAAAATTGAAACCCATTAGTTATAAAACGCATCTGAAAAGAAAACTCAGCCTGATTCCAAGTTATCTTGTTATTTTTGCTAGGTTGAGTCATGTTAGAAATATAGTGCAAAATAAGCTATTTTTATAAAATTAGTGCAACTGCGGACACCGGAAATAAGTTTGCTCTAAATAAATAAAATATCTCTCATTTAAGAACATTAAAAAATGTGCATTAGGGTGGAGCGAAAATGACCGAAAAAAACTTTTTTTTTGAATTTCAAATAGCTTGATGTATCAAAATGTGCCATTTGGTCACTAAAACGAAGTGTGAAAGTTTGAAGAGATTTGAATTTTTTTTTGATCTCCCTTCGCGACCTTTTATTTTGCAATATATAGTGACATTATGCAAAAAATGACTATACATCAGGCAAACTGTTTTTCAGTTTAGCCACCTTCAAGCACAACAAAATATCACAAACATAATAATTAATGCAGCAAACTATTAAAATACTAAATAAAATGATGTATGTCAAATGCAAAAATTCAATAAAATGTCGCAATATTTACTAAGTGAAATGCAAAAATTCACGTTTTGTCTCAAACTTTGGCATTAGCTCTCGCAAAGTAATTCCAGTACGAATGAACCCAACTCGTGCTTTGTGCCCACAAACAGCTTTCGCCACCTCTGTCACCAGCTTAAGATATCTTAACATGCTTAGAGTGTGATTTGTAAATTTTAAGTTTTCAAAATTTTCAACGGTTCCAATTCAATAATATATAATCTAAGAACTCTATTGGCTGTAGTGATTCATCGTGAGTAATTTAGGCTACCAGGGTTTCTATTTAAGTAAAGTTACATTCACCTTTGCTAATGCTGTAGCACATTTTCGGTAGATAGCGTTGATCTGTGCTTAATTTCTTCGGGTCCAGATTGGGCACAACTCCTCTATTAACTGCATGGGTTCAAAGGAAGTAACAGACTGATTGGTGCACGTAGCAAGCCGCTTTCCGATATCTTCAGAAAGTCCCCGTGGTCCTGTAGTCGTGCCATCCAATTCATGGAAAAGATGGCGCAGAAGCAGCTCATTAACGGGAGCAGTAGACATAACGAACTGCAGAGTACGCTTTAATGTTTCCTCCAGTCGTTGGATAACACCTGCTCTATGACCTGTGTTCACATTCCTGCCATCACACCCTATAACTTTAATACTCTCCATTTGTGCATTCTGCTCTATGAAACTGGAGAGGCAATCCTCAGCAATACCTTTGCTGAAGCTTGATGTCGGAGTAATGTGGCTAAAGTAAGATGGACCTGGCTGTGTCTGCGATGTTGCTTATATGTTCTTCTGTCAGGAGTTTTCTGTGGTACTTACTGTCACTGTCGACCTGTGTGCAAGTTTGCTATTTTCGAACATCAAAACATATTCCCTCTATGTCATGATGAGCCTGATTAATCTGATTATCATTTTGTTCAAGTTTCCTACGAGTTTTTCTTCTTTCTCTATGGGTCTGACTTCGACAAGAGACCAACATCATGCAAAACTGAGGTTGCCAATGCAGCAGCTGATCTATTCGAGACTTTGATCCGATCGCAAGCATTATCAAGTGAAGCTAGAGAGATTGTCCTTTTCTTGCGTTTCATATTTTCTATGCCTTAGTTTCAATTAGATTTTCATCAGGTATGTACTCGTCATCCGTCACACTACCCAACAATTGAGATTCCTCCTCGATACTGTCAGTATCGGCAAAATTCGATGTATTTTTCCTCTATATGATACTTAGCTTATTTACTCGACTGAGAATGGCTTCCTTTTTTAAAACTTTTCTCCTTAATTTCGCCGACTACCCCTTATTTATACCACCGATTATGGTCTTTCTTGGTTCTCTTTGATCATGTAGAAAAGTGCGTTCCCTTGCCGGAACTTTAAATTCTTCAGGGCATTTGCAGTTTGAAGTCATGTCGAAGCACTTACATTTGTTGAGATCAAATAGGCTGTTGGCTTTATTACGCAAGTCAGTCAGTCTCCACGTCGATAGTTGATATTATCTTTTTTCCCTTTGCGAACCTTCAGGATCGCATTCTATTTGTTGTGGAAGTTGGGAAAGTATTGGACGGAAAGTTCCTTGGAGAGCCAAATATCACGCATGATACTTCGCCTCTTGTTACTGCCATCAATTTGATTTATACAATAAATGTATTGTTTATTTTTTCATAAATTAAAAAAATATATTTAATATTATTATTCATATGAAAAAATAATATTATTATTCATATGATAGAAAATATCTCTTTGAAAAACAAATATACAACTAAAATTAATTTTCAGCTTAAAAATAGTTCGATTCCAATCTAACAGAAAACCGAAATAGTTATGGTTTCGTATTCTAATATAATAACAGTAGTATTATCTAATATTAGCAATAATATAATAAGCCGTGTTGAAGTCAGACTGAATCTAGTTACAAAGTCGTAAATGAAAACCCATCAATATTTAAAAAGAAACTAACCTTTAAATATCTACTACACTGACAGGAAGGCTACTGCAAAACTAATGATAACAGACGGGAAAAAAACCTAATATTTTTCTAATAACTACTAATGCTATCCATCGAAATTAAAGCAAAGCATTAAAAATGTCAATTTTAGTTCCTATCGATGCAAAAGGTGAAAAAAACTGTAGGACAATCAAAGTGCCATACAAAGTCTTTTAATGCAGTATTTTGGCATAAAATCTCAAAAAGTCGATTTTTCAGTGAGGCGAAGGGAGATCAGAAAATTGTCAGAAAATATTGTGATTTTGCAGAATTGTTACTACATACAAAAGGCACGTTTTCCGCATACAAGCTTAAAAAAATTTAAAAAAAAAGTTTTTTCGCTCCACCCTAATGTGCATCATGTATTACATAAAACTACGATGAAGAGGGGGCAGGGGGCGATATGAACAACTACACACATAGCTTTATTTAAGTTAGAAATGTACTTTTAAGCATGTTATTTAAATAAAATGAATGCAACTGGCCAACAAGACAAAGACTCGTTCTAAAAAGAAAAACAACTGTCATTTAAGAACTTGACAAAATGCTATGTCCTTAGTTATATACTATTGAATATTACAACGTAGGAAAGCGATAACAGCTTCATAAACATCCTTCCAACAGTAACTATTATGGAATGATGCAACGAGATGTTCAAAACTTTTTCTTTACAAATGGAGAGTAGAAAATCTACTAAGTAACTGTAGTAAGGGAATGTAACTCTGGGCTTTACATTTTTTTCGAAGTCAAATATACTCAAATAAATGGAACTATCACAAAGTTAACGCACATGGCTCAAAATTACTGTAAATGACTGTATATAAAGCATTACTAGTTTAATATATTTAGGAACTGTAAGAGATTGAAAATATAATGTAAATTTAAACTAGGTGAATTTATTTTAAAAATCAAAAATACTCGATAAAATGATTTGCGTACTCATATTAATATTATATAAAATTGCTTATTTGTTTTTATTCCTTAATTTTTTTAAATATTTTTCGAAAATGACTATTAAGGAAAGTTCGACCCATATCAATTATGGGAGATCTTACTCGAGTCAAACCTGCAGATTTAGTAATAACTGACAATGTAATAATTAGTAAACTGCATACAACATTTCATTAATTTTGAATAAAATTTTTTTCAATTCAGATAGTTATCTGCTCTTGATTGCCAGCAGTCTTTTGATATTTATCTGAGTCTCTACCTGTTGACTTATAACTTTGATAAAACTAAACACAGCTAAAAAAGAAGCATTCTCAAAATATTAACATAAATACCAGGAAACAATTAAAAGAGAGAAAATATGATTTGTCTTCAGATAATGAGTCTGGACCAAAAAAAATCACATCTCAAGTGATTAGATTGATTATTTCGTAGGATTCTTAACAAATTTTGTATCATTGAAACTAGAACTGCTTCATAAAATGTTTTACCAACGAAACTTTCTTATGTTATAAGAAGTGCTCTATGAAAAAAAATAGTCATGACTTTCCTATTAATTTTCCTAGTTTTTCTTTTTTTTTCCTTTTTTTCTTTGTCTTGAAGAAGGAAAATATTCCAATAGTATCCAAAATAGATGTCATTAAGTTCTACCATCCAGTGATCCGTAGAAGCACAGAAATAGTTGCTTTGAAAATAACATTTAAATAACATTTCTAGCAATTATAATCACCAACAATTATAGTATTTCAGCAGATGAAATTATTGCCGATGTCTTGTAATAGTATCTAATTAGACATGTAATTATTTCAGCATCCTTTTTTAAACTTTTAATCTATGTGAATTAAATATATTTTTATAATGTTCCAGATTTTACACTTTTGAAAAAATACTAATGAAACATTAATTAAAAAATCAATAAATAAAAATGTAAAACAGTTGCCAGATATCATAAGGAAAAGCAAATAATGTCAATTTGGAATTATTCTAAGAGCCTGTTTTTTCCCCGAAAGCTTGGCTCTAAGATTCCCTGGGGAAGAATCTCACCTTAGGTGGCAACCGAGATTGCTTCGTTTATCCATAGCAACTGCGTTTTCTTGAATCAAATTTTGAAAAAAACCAGGCCCGTCATTTAGGATGGGGTGGGGGTGGGGGGAAGGGGGTCAATTCTCCTTCTGACTTCGGGAAATCAATGTATTGGCATATAAGTGGGCGTGGTTTTTACCACTTTTTGGTAAATTTTACATTGTGTATGCACCCTTTGCCCCCCCCCCCTCCCCCCTGGAAAAAATCGAAATGACGTCCCAACAAACATAAAACTTGGATATATGCGCATTTGAATTACTATAAAACGAATATCCAAAGGGGAGCTAAGAATTTAATGAGCATTTTTATAATTTTATCAGTACCTTGCAGACCACGTAAAGTGTAATATGGATCCAGTTGTAATACGTAATACGTATTTTGCTCAATTCAAAAACTATTACTTTTGTCCTGCTATGCGACAAATAAAAGACACCGGACTTGGGTTTTGAAGATAAGATTATTGAAGGCATCGAATTTTTATGCGTTATACTTCCAAATTATAAATTAATCTTGCATCCATAAAAAAGGAGGGGATGCAGAATCCCTAATGGCACTTTTATTTATTCAAGTTTAACTTGTTGAAAATCATATATAAGATAAGACATTGATTAAGCATTTTTTCCCAACATGTCCCAACCTCACGCAAGTGGTTTAGAGCGGTAAGTTAGAATTATCACTTCTTCGGTCCTAAGCTGGCGAGAACACAAAATTCGATGAAAGACGATTTCTGAATTCAGATATCTCCCAGAAAATCTTCTCCAATTGAAAATTATTTTTAAATTTTACTTAGATTAAGGGATGATGCCATAGTTTTTACATTATTTTATACAAAATAGGGGTTTGGCTTTATTTAAAAAAGATCGATTTAACTACAAACTACTTTTGTGATTGATAAAACCGCTGCATATTACGTATTTCACCGAATCATTTTCTCCGATGATTCGGTGTATTTTTGTTCTATATTTCGAGTAGGATCATTGTTTTCTCTAGGACGTGTCGAAAAGCTACGGCATCTTTCCCAAAAGAAAATACGGTGTCGTAGCTAACGGTAGATAACTCTTTTGGCTACTCATCAGAGCGGTAAAAGCGACAACACACTAAAAAAAACACCCCTTATACCAGCGGTATAAATCAAAACATATTTAAGTATGCTCTCAATGTTCATGATCCTTCATTCTAACTGACTGGATAACTGTTTGTTGATGGTTGTGAGTGAAATGCGTGATACGGCTTCTTCCCAATATCTGCCTTATTTATTTATTTTTTTCACTATACAAGACTTTGGGAACGGAGCTTAATCGACTTCATTGCTTTTTCTTGCATACGTGATTGGTTTTTTTGTCGGGTAGCATCTCAACCCCGAAAAGTGTTTCTGAGATTTGATTAAAAAGTATTCATCTCTATCAATATAGTAGATCATGTAAACTTTAATATGTAGATTTAACTTTGAGTAGTAGGCTAATTAGGGGAGGCTAATTTGCCTCAACTCGCATATAATGAGCTCAGTTGTTTTCCTATAAAAATGGACGTCATCTGTTGAAACCAAAAATATGAAAATAGTTGCATATGGTCATATAACTATTTAGTATAGGTATGATTTGATATAATGGAAGCATTTGGGCAAAATCGTACCCAATTTTAAACCTTATACAGCAATGTAAGATATTTTTATGCATACAAATTTTGCAGTCTTATTAGGCATATCAACTCACAACTTCTCCGTAATGTAATAAAATATTGAAACGAAAAATAAAACATATCCGATTTTTCATGCAAAGCAATTTAAAATACTACTACGAGTAATTGTCATGTATTACATGCTTTGAATACTGACTCTATAAATAGATTTCTGCTTTAATTTTTAATTTTATTTTTAGTAGATTAGTGTATAATATTTTGTTTAAAGCGTTTCATGTACTACAGCCCATATTAAAATTGTTTTCTATTAAATTCTAAGAAAACTACATTTTAAACAAAAGAAGATCACACATAAAATTGTGTACAACACGAACGACGTACATTTTAATTTTCATACAAAATTATAAAAAGTACTCTAACTAGAAGAAGTTCTAAGCATCTTCAAAAAGTACTCTTTTCATGAAAAGTCGCTTCCGCAACTACTGAAAAGTAGTTGCCAAAAAAAATTCTGAAGGTTTAAAATTTTTTGAGCCATTGTTTAAGTCTTAGCCAATATTACACTGTTAAAAATTCGGGAAACTTTTATAGTAAATGTTACTGTAAAATGTTTACAGTACAGAATATTTTTACAGTAAATTGTACCGATAAAAGAATTGCGATTGCAGCGTCAATTGATCATCACGTGACTTACAGAGCGATGCAGATGACAACCTATTTCCGCTCTCCTGATGTGGATCATCTGGCACCGTGGATAGTAAAGCAGTGAGAGAAAATTGAGTCACGGGTTCGATCCTTGTCGTTCGTATCTCGCGCTATTTAATTCGAGTTTTCTCTTCCGTAAAATATTACAGTAAAAAAGTATTTTACGGTAAAAGTTACTGGCAACATGGATGCCAGTAATTTTTATCGTAAAATTTCAGGAAAAATTTTAACAGTGTACGGTTAATTAACAAACAAAACGTTTTAAAAATCAAAAATAGTGAGTAACATTGTTTTTTTTTTTCCTGTATGATTTCGCATGGAGTGACCCTTTACAAAAATACGCATTTACATCATCCTAGTCACAATAAAATTTCGTGATACATTAAAAGGGTGTTTGAGAAATAGCTCCCCTTAATTGAAATAACAGAACTGCAAAACCGTGAGAGATAGAAATGTGGGAAAAAAGGGTACGTAGACAATACAAGTCTAAAGTGTTTTATGCACAAAATGGATATTATAGGGTAATGTAGTCAATTGTCTTTTTATTGTTGCAAGAAATTGCGCTTATTCAGCTAGCCAAATTTTATTGCAAAGGATTTCATATGATCGTCTGTAACGTTATGTAATTCACTCCAAAAATAAGCTGTTGTTTTTACAGTATAATATTGGCAGCATATGTTCCAATTTAAAACTGTAAAAGCACAGTAATAAACTGTAAAACTAGCTATTTTATTGTTTATTATTGTAAAACTAGCAATTTTAAAGTTTATTACTGTAAAATTAGCTATATTAAACTGTAAAAACAACAGTATGTTATTGGCAGCAGAGGTTTCAGTTTAAAACTGTAAAATGCACAGTAATAAACTGTGAAACATGTAATTTAACAGTTTATTACTGTAAACTAGTAATTTTATTTTACTTCTGTAACATTTGCAATTTTACAAGTTATTACTGTAAAATTACTACAAAATTAGCTGTATTATACTGTAAAAATAATATCTATTTTCGAATTCAATGCGTGGGATTTGATTTCCGTTCAATAAGTATAATTTTATGTTCCAATTGAATGATATTTGACATCGATGACTCTCCAATATCCAATCCTTGATCTACTTTTTTTTAAAACGGTGCATAAAAAATTTCAGACCTGACTTTAAAACATACTATTTGCTTCACGTTTCTATCTTTCACAGTTTTGCTGTTACGTCGTTTTAAACTAGACGAGTTCTTTCTCAAGCCTCTACACTGCAAACAATGAACTGTTTTTTTTTTTTTTTTTTTTTAAACAGTATAATACTGGCAGCCGAGGTTTTTTTTTTTTTTTTTTTTACAGTATAATACTGGCAGCCGAGGTTTAAAGTTAAAACTGTAAAATGCACAGCAATAAAATATAAGATTACAAATTTTACAGTTAATTGCCGTAAAATTTAGCTGTCTTGTACTGTAAAAACAACAGTATAATACTAGCAGCAGAGGTTCCTGTTTAAAACTGTAAAATGCACGGTAATAAACTGTAAAATTAGCAATTTTACAGTTTAGCACTGTAAAATTAGCAAGTTTATAGTTTATTACTGTAAAACTAGCAATTCTTACAGTTTATTACTGTAAAACTAGCAATTCTTACAGTTTATTACTGTATAATTAGCTGTATTATACTGTAAAACCAACGTTCGTTTTTTACAGTGCTGCAGCATTTTCATTTAATTTATTTTATTTATTTATTCATTCATTTATTTTTTTGCTTTGACAAAGGATACACGAAATTTTAGAACGATATAGTGTACACAGTAATAAATTGCTGTACTAATACACGTTTCTACTTATATAAATACAACGAAAACACACTGCAAAAGGACAATAACTTTTATTTTCATAGTTAATGAACTGCATAAAAATGTTACAAACACGTACTTTTTTCCTTGTTAAAATGTCAGTAATTGTATAGTGGTAACTTTTGTTTAGTTCGGAAGTTTTACTTCATCAACTCAGTACATAGTTCATGAAAATAATTCAGGACAGATTTCCGCCGCCTTTTTTTAGTTTATGTGATTGATAAAATATAACAAACCTACTTCTTCCTTTTAACGCACCTCACAAACTAAAAGAAATCTATATATATATATAAAACTGCTGAAATGAAAAGCGGAGAAAAATGTAATGAGAATAGATAGAAGAAATGATAAACTTCGACCAAAACAAAGGCATTTGAAAAACAATCTAAGATAAAATTGAGCGCATTTTCTTCAAAAATCTTTCTCCAGATTTTTTGGAGAATGAAAGCATGAAAGCATTTACACTTTCTAAAGCATCAGCATTATATTATTCTTTAGCTCTTGAAAAAGAAGAAGAAAAAAACTTTTTGAACGTAATCAACTTTGTGAAGAGTAAAGAAAAAAAAAGAATCTGAATAAAACTTAAATTCAACGAGAGCAAAAAAGACAAGCTAATGAGTAGGCACCTTTCTGAATTACTGGTTTCTAGAAGCAAGAGAATTCTTAAATTATGTAGATGAAGTTTCAAAAATTCTGGTCGTTGACCACCAACTATTGTAAAATTAAAATAGTACCTCTGCAAACTTCATTACGTGATTTTACGTTTTCTTTTTATTTTATTCAAACGGATAATCATCGGAATTGCATATGCAATCAATATATACTTAGGAAAAAAGATAGAGGTTTTTATCATGACACATTTTTTTTTCTTTATATAATGCATTTTGCTAACAACTCCAGGACGTGGCAATTAAACTGAAGACAAGATAACATATAACTCTAGGTTTTGCTGGAAATAGTTATTATTTTAATTACTGCGGAGTTAAAGGAAGAAACAATTCGTAGAAAACCTTGTGGCAATAGTTGAGATTTAAAAATATATACACTTTTTATGGAAAATAAATATTTCTCAGAAGACTGAAATTTTAAACTAAAATGTTTTTTTTCTAGAATAAGGGCTTAATAAAGCACATATTATAAAAATTGTACACAAGGAAAAACCTAATTTTAAATGTATTTTTATCTCAGTTTAGGATGTGTAAACTGTAACTAAATATTTTTATTCGGTATTAATTAATATCGCGCATAACAATTCTTCATATAGCCTAATGAACAATTATGAATATATATATTAGACCGTCCCAAAATTGTATGGTGAAAAAAAAATTTTGGAATTTGAACTGGCATACCTTGCATTATTGTGACATTTGGTATAAATAACTATCTTGCAAAATTTTAAGCTATTTGAAGATTATTAAGTGACAGCTCAACATCATTAAATATTTCAAAAACCTAATTTATTGAGTAATTATTTTTTTCACCAAGTTTTATAAAATTTACTCAATACAAAAGCATTTCTATCGATACTTTTCTTTTAACAATATGCAATAATTACAATCTCAAATACATTTTTTGCTAAAATTACTTTAAAAAAATTTTATACACTAATGCTGCTTATTTTCCGTGATGTTCCAATGTTTGAAAAATGAGCCGATGTTGCTCGTTATTAGTAAGTTGCAAATTGAAACCACTTGCTAATTTAATTGCTTGCTTAGCACAATCATTTACTACCTTCAATGCAGACAGGCCAGTCATTTAAGGGGGGTTGGGGGTCAATTGCCCCCCCCCCCTATTTTGAGAACTCATTACATTTAAGTGGGCGTGGTTTGTGTTTTCTGGTGAAATTGTATTGTGCTTTTACCCTTTGCCCCCCCCCCCCCTGGAAAAACTTGAAATGACGGGCCTGAATGCAGACACTATTTCCTTAGCTTGATTGTATTTATTCCTTCCAACCCAAGTACGAACATCAACTGACAAAAATTATTATCCGGTTTCATTACAGCTGATTCTAAATCCGTTCTTTCACAAAATATGATAATGTTATTCTGAAAAGATTCAACGTGGTTGGTTTCTAGCCTTTTAAGACCCTTTTTGGTTTTTGGACGCTATAAAGCTTTTACTATGGCAGCTTTTTCCTTTGGAGGCACGCGATTTGTAAAAAAAAAGCTATAATCATACCAAACCCTAACTTAGCTATTAAAGTTTTCCTTTAAGGTTTTAATAAGTGCTCTAAGAGCCACTTCACTATAAATTTCTGTGTATAGCTGTAGTATTTGTAGAAGATGTAAGTCATTATGAGACACAGTGCAGCTACTGGGGGTACTGAGCTACAATTTTGCATAGATTGTTGTCATGAACAGAATTCTTTTTAATGCTAAAATCTCATAAGATGCTAATTTGTATTCCTCATGAAAGCACAAATTCTTCAAGCAGTAAACTCCTTTTGCCATCCATCTTGCTCTGTGATAGGCACCTGGGAATTAAACATACAACCAGGAACATGATCTGCATCACCAAGAGTATACAAATGCGACGACCAGCAACAGGCTCTGGGCCCAACAGGGCTGGTCCTAGTCAAATTATAGACCCCAATGAAGATCAATGGCCCTCTTAAAACTATCTACTCCCTTGCTCCTCGCCGTCTCTTTCGGTAAACTATTCCAAATTCCCACTATTCTGCTAAAATAGTAATTTTTCCGAATTTCCAGGTTAGCCTGAGATTTAAACAGATTATAACAATGACCCCTTGTCCTGCTTTCCGTACAAAAATTTAACCCTGTAACATCATACATTTTGATAATTTTAAACAACTGAATCTTGTCCCCCCTGATTCTCCTTTGCTCAAGACTATACATTAAGCATTCTAAGTCTGGAATCATAGTCTAAATTAGAAAATCCATTTCCTAACCTTGTAGCCCTCCTTTGTACCCTTTGGTGTTAGTTTTAAAAAAATCGAATCACTTTAACAAAAGTGCTTGCTTTTGATTTAATGTCTAATCTTGATGCAGCCTCAATTGAAGACTCAAATAACATACTTTGTTGTTCTCCTGTTTTTGCTTTCTCTTCTTGATTTCTCTTATTACCTTTTCTTGTTTGTTGTTTTTCTTGCTAGTTTTTGAAATGTCAGTTTTCGCCTCCCATAAAATTCATCCTTTTCCCTACTTGGTCCTGAAGGAACTTCCAATCTTCAGGTATTTTAATGGTATATTCACTGTGTGCATGCATAAAAAATATCAAACATTTTTTCTTCATTGAACTCCTTTTCGATTTGTCATTGCCTCTTGGATGCCCTGCCCTCCTATGTTTTTTTAATACATTTTTTGGCATATTTTTCATAGATCATTTTCAGTTTGGTCACAACATTTGGTTTTTGTGTTATCGGTAAGCATCTTTCTGATAATGTTAATTTTCCTAATCTTTAAATCATGAAATAGCCGGCCCAGTGCTTCATCATTTGTTGGTAATTGGTTGTTATTATGTATATCAAGAACTGAAACAAGTTGTTCTATCAGCTATATTACAGTATGGATATGATATTGTGAAAACTACTTTTGAATTCTCATATCACTTATTGTAAAATTAATATAAAGTCAATGTACTGTTATTTAACTATAGAAAATATTCATTAAAATTAAACTTACTTCTGAAAAATTTAGAAAATTAAAACTAAATCAAAAATGAATATAATGTAAGCTTTAGTTTTTATAGAAAATGCTGACACACAATTTTAAAGTTAGACCAGCAGCAAGTCGAGAACAAAATGGTAGTGTTCCGTTTACCTAAAATGGCGATTAAAAATTACAGTTTCAGAGTTCTGAAAACACTGAAGTTAACAATAACTGATAAAATTTAATGTAGAAAACATTCTGCTTTAAACTATATTATGCTTAAAATGTAAAAATTAATGAATAAACAATAAAAAAAAAATCTTTAAATATTTGTTGCATCATGCATATTTTGTACCGAAAATAGGACATAAAATTGATTTTGGGTGCTCATGAGAGGTCTGTTAATCTTAAAATATTTGGCTAAAATTTTTACCACACCTTTAGAATGTCATTTGGCACAACTTGAGTGGGTATGCACATTGATTTTTGAAAATTATTTTTTTTGGGACAGTCTAATATATATATATATGTGTTTTATATTATTAACTTAATTAAACTAAGATGAAGACTTGTAAGGTTTCATTACGCTTTGAAATTAATAATCAACCAACAGATATAACCGATTTCTCAACCTGCGAAGGATTAAATAATTTCAAGGGAGGATTAGTGTATGGACTAACAAATGTAAATTGTGAAATTCACTACCGTTTGTTAATTTTGCTATTATAAATAAACATTCTTTTGTCATCACGACTTTTCTTCTCTAATGCAGTTTTAATTTACATATATCTAAATCTGGATTTTCAGCATTAGCATACAAAAAAGTCAGTTTTTTAGACACTGAAAGAAGCTACGTAGAACATGCACTGTCAGCTACAAACCTTAAAAAAAACTATTTTCAATTTTCCAATTCTTGTTTGAAATTGTTAACCGCATTATTATTATTATTATTATTTTTACTTTGGACTTTTAAATTTTAAAGCCTGAAAATATAATTATAAATTATTCGCTTTATATTTCAGCCTACTAGAGATAATTGGGACTATATATGAACAGTATTTATGGTGTGTTAATATGTGCACATAAGAGCACAAAAATGCAACGCATTTATTTATTTTGATTAGTCATGTATTTTGTAACATAATAAGCTAGTAATTGCAAGCATATAATTGAAAAGGGGAAAAAACATAGATAAAAATTTAAATTTAAACTATTTATAATGCATTTAAACATTAATTTAGACTGTGTCCGTCATTGTCATTAATATTACTTGAAATTCAAAATTATCGAGTAGGAATTCAGGTAAAACTAGGATATAAGAGTGAGCTAATCATTATTGAAATTTCTATTTCTGCCTGAAAATTGCATTGTGTAAAGTCATCTTAATTAACAATAACGACGTCCGGATCAAAACATCTGTCCGTTGAAAATTTGAAATTAGACAAGACTTAGATGCCGCATGAAAGCCAGTCTAATAGCTACTGGTGAGAGATTTCATAAAGCTTCCTTATTAGAAATTGAATCTATTCTTCGCTTTTCAATAGATTTCAAGCATTATTCATTTGGGAAGTTTCGTGTTTCTATTAAAACATAATTGATTTATTTTTACAATTATGTTTTTCAAAGGTTTTGTGGGTTGTTATTGAGATGAACATTGCATTATTAGCACAGATTATGGTGCATCCTATTTAGAAATTAAAGTTGCATTATTTAGCATTAACTTGTCTTATGTAAATATATTAACTCAAAACTAAACTCAAAAGAAAGTGAATATATATACATCTGTGACTGCGGTTCGTATGGGAGTAATTAGTATCATAGAAAGGATGTTTTTTTGGAAATATCTTTTTTAAGTAATGGCTATATAGAAAAAATAAATAAAATTACGGTTTTAAAATATTAGAAATTGATCTTTAACTGTTTGACGCCTGTTCTAACACTTTCGAATGCTTAAATTATACGTTTTCAATACAAATGAAGAAAGTAAAGAATTTTTAGCGAAAAAAATGATTTTGATCTAATTAAACATTAAACATGTGATGATGGGTTTTCAGTGATAAACACATTTTCTGTCAACATGTAGGACATTTAGTATTGAAAAGAAATAAAAAAACATATGTATCATAGTAATAATGGAAGTTAATTTCTAAAGGAGGACTATACAAAGCTAGTGTCGTGAAAATAATTTGCATTTTATCGATCAACATAATCAGAATCTCTGAATATTTCTTTCCTTCTTTTTTTTAAAAACTTTGCGTTGGGTTAAGGTTTTTTTTTTAATTAAATTATTGTTATTACTATTGTACTCATTTTATATTACTCTTGAACTGAGAAGCAACTAAGTGAGCGAAAAAGCCTACGTAAATCACAGGTTAAAAATCACGTCTTGCACCGCTAAAGCACAATTCATTAAAAAAAATAAATTAAAAAACAACATTAGATTTAAGCCTTTTTATGTTTTCTTAACGTTAATAAGATGGAAGAACGTGGACGTGATGAGAGCTTAGTCATAACACTCTTTAACTCTCGCAGTAGAACTGGCAATATGTCTCTTGACTCAAAAGTTACTGGGACTTTACTGTTTTTTTACTGTTTTTTTAATCATTTACCTATTGTTGACTTTTTTTTAGACTTTGCGGTATTTTTAAGAAGCATTGAGCTACTTTTAATGCTTTCATTGTTTTTTTCTTTTTTTTTAATTAGCAAAGAAACTAACAGGGCCCCATTTATCGGTTGCAGTAATATTATTATTTGCGTTATTCTTATGATGTTTTATAATAATTTGCAAATTCTACTAAGTGTATTTTTTTATTTCTGCAATATATTTTCGAATTTTACATCTGGGAAAGAAAGGTTGAATCTGGAAATTTAGTTAAAAAAAAAAAAAATGCTTCAAATTTTTTGCACATTTTCTTTAAAACTTACTTTATTATATCATACATAACGAGCGTACCTTAGTTGCATATCAGAATTTTATAACAAGTCATCTGAAATAAAAAATACCCGTAAGCAGATATATTACCGCCATATAACTTGTAACAAACGCATATGAGTATATAAATCCACTTTAATTCCGTAGCAGAATCTTACATCTTAGTCGTTTCAAACGATTACTAAATTCAATAATCCACTCGATTCAGGGAATGTTGGCTTAATAACATTTGTAGTGAATAATATGCTACAGCATAAAAATTTTGAAATGCTTTTGCATAAATTTTCATAATAATAACTTTTGTTTGAATTGCTAGTATTGTATAATTGACTTTTTCAAAACCTATTCTTATTGTCCTCAGCCCTACATACATACTAAGGTCTGTTTGTGTCTACAAACTTTGAGACACATTAGCAAACATAATAATAATAAGAAGAAGAAGAAGAAGAAGAAGAAGAAAAATAGTGAAAAACGCCAGAAAGCGACCTTGAAGAAATTGTATATAACTGTCGATACAAACTTTAAACAGGGTAACAACATAGTCACCCTTTTTAGAAAAATTTAGAAATATCATCTTAAAATATTTTTGATAGCAGGAGCATAAAAACTGAATAACGGCAATTATTTTCGTTTTAAAAGAAGTCATTTCTTTAAAAACTAAAGCCTATCTATTACAGATTAAATAAAGAAAAAGGAAGAAGACGTCAATTATATACAGCGTGAAAAGATATCAAGCCGAGAATAATTGTCAAAACTGTCATTTGGCTAGGAAAAAGTGAAAACGGAGGATAAAAACGAAATGACATTTTCTATTAAACTGCGTTACACCGATAAACAGCAATTTTAACATACGTCAGACATTGACTGTCAGAAACTTATTCAGCGAAATAGCTCAGTACACTGCTCCCCACAGTACACTTTTTAAAAACAGCTTTTACAAAAAAAAAAAATCGATTCATTTATAAAATGTTTTATTTATGCCTTTGTTAAAAAGGGGACTGAGCTTCAAAATTGGAGATCTAATTTGTCTTCTTGGTAAACTAGCTGGAAACAAATGAAAAGATTATTTTACTTTTATTTGTTATTCAAATAATAAAAAAAATCAATGCCCTAAGACTGTATCGTAATTTATAAGAAAGTAAAACATTCGTCAAACTGTACATTAAATACTTAAAGTTTTTAAAGTAAATGTTGAAGGGTTTCAAGTTCAGGTTTAAGATCTTTAACATAAAAGTGAAAGTGCTTTTCGCTGAGTGTGCTCAAAAACTATCTGAAAAACATTAAGTCCCTGCAATTAAAAATATAAGATATTTTTCTTAGGGATAAATACAAAAGCATTATTAGCTTTTTAATTTCCATATTCATTCATTTTTAAGTATAAATATATTAACTGCTTGCTAAGAAAAAATAGAGAAATCAAATGACACATAAATATCTGTTTTTTTTTCTGACACACGCTGTAAGTTCAAAAAAAAAAAAAAATCAAGCAAAATATATGCACACTTAGTTATTATATATTTGCAATAGCATTCATTGATTTTCACTGATTTATCGTTATTGAATGACTTAATTTACAAACTGTTTATTTTACTCTGCTTTGAAACATGAAGGATACAGTCTTAATGTTAGCATAAGTACAATGTTTAAAGATTTCCGCCAGTTGTAAGTTTTTGGTCTTCCACATTGTAATAAAAATATATATATATATAACCAAAAGCATTCTAGAAAATAATGGACAACATATGTGTTTAATTTATGACAGGTACAGGTATGGAAAAATCAAGAAAGTTTCCTGTTAAAATCAGTGACCTTCCTGTGGAAGGTAACTGACAAATAAAAGTCAGTTGCGTAACGGCAATAAATCGGAAGCTTTCCAAAAAGAGATAGGTATATAATAACAGTTCGGTGCCTTCCTATTTTACCAGGATAGGCTCCTAAAGCAATTTAGAAACTATGAACTAGAGATCTAATACAGCAATTGCAAACTTAACAACTTACCTGGTAGAAATTATTGGAACGCTACAGTATCCAGATACTGCGAGTGCCCTTATTTGAGGCGAAGTAAATCTGGTCAAGCCGTAATCGAGCTGGCAGCGAAACACTTAATAACGACTCCGGATATACCTTTGAACTTTATTGCTAAAAATATTTTTCCCATCAGTGAAAATTTCATAATCATGAAACTTGTATCAATTCAGGAAATTTTATTCGAAATAAACTTTTTTTTTTTTAAATACAAGAAATGGGTTTAATCGGATGAAATCCCATAGCGTTACCCAGAAATAATCTGCACCGCTTCTCTTTTTTATTTATTTATTTTTTTATCAGTGTAGTCTACTTCCATAACTATGAACCATTCCAGTAGTATATTATTGAAGCTATAACAGTTTGTCATTTTAGCATCGTTGGCGTAAGACGTAAATAAAAATTTTCTGGCATCGTTTTGCATAATAAATACGTATACTAGAATATGCAGTTAATATTTGTATTGATTAAATTATACCAACTCCTGCAAAATATAAACATATGCTCATTTTATTTTGAAAGGAAACGGGATAAAATAATGCATCTGAAAAGTATAATACACTCTGTTTTCGTGTTGTGCTATTGGAAATATCGATTTCTAAACTTTTAGAAAATCTACGTATAATTTTAAAGTAACAAAAAACTATACTTTGATTAATCATCCAATGATAGAGTTTTTTTTTTTTTAAATTTTACCCATCAAGCATAAACACACATTGTGGTTGAACTTGCAACACGCCATTTAGCAACTAGTGAAAAAGAGTTTCTTTCGACTTGTATTTTATATGAACTGAAGTATAGAATATTATTTTTGTAAAAAAAATCGATAATATGAATACATATAAAATATTTTATACTTGAGTACTGTCGGCACCCCCTGAAACAAATACTGACGGTTCCAAAAACTATTATTCGATTAAGCGGGGTATTCGTTTATCCCTTGCCCGATTAAGCGTGTCTGACAGTATATCCATTGACATTTATACATGAAAGTATACAAATTGCTACACACTTCTTTATAATGTGAATACTTTGACTTAAAATAAAGGAACAAAAATAGAAATGTCTTTTTTCTTGTACCACCATTACGAAACAAAAAGCTTTAATTAGTGAAACTAATCTAAAACTGTGACATTAAGCTAAATCCGTTGGGTTGCACTAAGAGTATTAAAACTTATGGAGTATAGTATTATATTGCATGCATCAATTACGTGTTAAATACTAAAACTTTAATATCTGCAGAAGCCGAAGCTTCGGCCATTAGTTGGCCGAAATACAAAATTTTCAAGACGAAAGAAGTGCTTAAAATTTAGCTCTTTACTAGTTGCATAAAAAAATTTAATAGAAAAAACTTTCTGCAAGTAGTGGAGCTATCATGGGTTATCTAAAAATCTAACTAAAGGTACCATTAAAGTTCGTTAATTACGAAACAGAAAAATTCAACTGGTTAACATGTGACGAACAATAGGCTTTAAAATAAACTATTAATCTCTGAAAAATTAAAATTAATTATTGATACGGCAAAAGTATAATACCTCGGCGTAATTGCAGTGCTTGAGCTACGAATATTGAAAACTGAGAACCCAGATCGGTTGATGTAACGATGCTATTTCATTAATCACGTGTAATCAAAATCACTACTGGGCTAATTTAATTTGTAAAGCTAGCTCAGCAATCGATAGCAAACGCAGATGTTAATCGTTATCGTAGTGTTTCCGAAAATCTAAATGCGTGTCAAAGTAGAGTACTGAATCATTTATCACCACGTGCTTATTATGTGTTAGATAAGGCTGCATAGGTTGATGGAAAACAGATAATTTTAGCTATAATTTTGCTCTCATTGAATATTTATAGATTTAACTGTCATCAGCTTATTTATGATGATTTTTCATGTTTGTTTTGTTCAATTACCATTTTATAATAAGTAGGATATATATTTTTCTTCTTTATCATTACTGCACTAATTTTTAATTACAGCAAGCTGTTTTCAAGAGAATAATAAGAAATGTAAAGAAAAATCTAACTTTAAAATGATATTTTGTATTATTCAGTTCTTTAACACTAATATATTCAAAACATTAAGTTACAGCCACAAAGCCTGGTTTAAGTCATAACTACATATAATAAAGCACCAGTTCGGTGTTATTGTCCAGAGACTGCAGTTCCGTTCTTAGTACAACTCTTCTGTCTGGAAAAGGTGGCAGTCGAACTGGAATCAGAAAACATCTTAGAAAAGCTCAGAGAGCTAAGCAAACTGCTGGCTAATATCAATTTTACCCACCAGCGAATGGTACGGTTCACTTGTGAATTAAAGTCACAGCTTGGGTATTAAGCAGTAAGTTACCTCCACCCTCTTAAAAGCACTTTTCCACTTACCGACATGACAGCAATAAATTGTACACGATTGTCGTCATCCGACATTTGCACACGCAAAATGCATTAATAAATGCTATGCGCTTTTCCACCTCCCGCTTCAAGAATGATTGTGTCGTCTCCGTTCAAACGATATCGTTTGCTGTCCCATTCGTGTCGGATGGCATCCATCTCGCCTTTAAAATCGGGACGACATTCAATCATCTGTTTACTTTCTTTAAAGGTGCAACACATAAAAATGACATTTAAATTTAACATCGCTGCATTGACAAAATATAAGCTTAAATTTGCAGACGATAAATAAAGAATGTAGCAATAAAAAACGTTAATAATTTTACTAAATGTTTTGTTTCACTACTGTTGCTCAGACGATCTTTATTGCTACAGTAAAGCTCAATCAAATTTTCATTCTGATAGTATGGGCTTCGTTCTTAACAAAAAAGGTGGGAATGTAATTCAGTTGTGAGTATCATGCACCCAATATCTTCTCTCTCTTTTTTTTTTTTTTTTTTTTTTTTTGTGGAGGTAAAGTAAATCTAACAGTCGCAGTTTGTTGAATTGAAAAAACCATAATAATATACATGCAAGGGCACTGCTGCTTCGAAATGAAATGCTGTGGAAAATGACCGTTTCGGAGAAACGATATCGGTTTAGTAGAAAAGCAGTGCAGTATACGACACGACACGGTACTTATCGTTGCAGTATTACCGTCCGACTTTCGTCGTTGTCGTGTTGTCAAGTGGAAAAGCGCCCTAAGTCAGGGCTAAGGTCGTCCTCGCCCTCCCCCTTTGCGCTGGCTTAAGTAGGAAGGGAGATGGGTAACTTAATTTTTAATTCCTAAGCTTTGCCTCCAATTTACAAATTGAAACGTACCATTGTTATAGTATCTTACTGGTGGGTAGATTTTACATCAGCTGCCAGTTTGTTTGACTCTCTGAGCTTATATGAAGGGAAAAATAGATAAAAGTGATATGTGATATATATGTTTTTTTTTTTTAATTTCTAGAAAAAGCTTTCAAGAAAAAAAAACATGTTGTATTATTTTTTAAATGTATTTTTCTTAATGGGGACATATTCTTAGTTACCAATCATTTCTGTGACTAAGGAGACATGATACTGATGGCATCAGCCAAGGTAAAAAATAAGTTTCAAAAACTCACATATCACCTTTATCCATTATATACATGGTGCGTTCCAAAAGTAATGCGAAAAAATTCATAAAAAAACACTTACTGAAGATATTTATACAAAAAGTCAAAAATCCTCAAAATAGCACCCTCTTGCATTGATACACTTCTGAAGACGGTGTTTCCTACCCTGGAAGGCATCTTGGAAGGCTTGTTTTGGAATGTCCTCCAGAGCCGATGTGACATGAGCTTGAATGCTCTCAATCGAGCCCCAATGTTCACCTTTCATTGCTCCTTTCAACCTAGGAAGTAGAAAAAAGTCCGCAGGAGCTAGATCAGGACTGTAAGGAGGCTGGGGAACCAATGGGGTGTGAGCCCCGGCCAGGAAGTCGTTAATAATGAAAGTTCTGTGACTCGGCGCATTATCGTTATGAAGTTTCCACGTGTCATTGATGTCGTTTCGGCGACGGGCGACAGTCCTTTTCAGTCTTTTAAGCACTTCCAAGTAGAAAACTGAGTTAACTGTTGTCCCAGTCGGTACAAATTCGTGGTGCACAATACCTCTGACGTCGAAGAAAACAATGAGCAAGGTTTTTGGATCCTGGACTTGCTCATGCGTGCTTTCTTGGGACAGGAAGAGAATGTGGTGTGCCACTCTGAACTCTGCCTTTTTGTTACAGGGTCATACTCAAAAATCCAGGACTCATCGCCGGTGATAACTACGTTCAAAAAATTAGGATCTTTTTCACACATTTCCAACATTTCTTGGTATCGGAGCACTCTCAGGTCTTTTTGTTCGTCGGTGAAAACTTTTGAAACCAGTTTGGCACACACCATTCTCATGTTCAAATCTTCTGTGACAATGCGATGAACTGTTGATTTTGTTAAGTTTTGAGTTTGTGCTATCAATTGAAGGCTCAATCGTCCGTCAGAGTTCGAACAATCACGCACACGCGTCACATTTTCGTCGGCTCGTGAGGTTGACGTCCGCCCGCTGCGAGGTTCGTCCGTGATGTTCTCTCGACCCTCCATGAACGACTTGTGCCATCGGAAAACTTTGGATTGGGACAAGCAATCAATCCCAAAGGCCTGCTGAAATAATTGAAACTTTTCGGTGCCAGACTTCCCAAGTTTAACACGGATAGCGCACCTTTGCTCCTTCGAATTGTCCATTTTCTCGTGTCACATTTACTGAAAAAGGGGTTCACTATATCACACGTTCTGCCTCTCTGGCAACTGACAACTAAAAAACACCTGGCGCAATTTGAAGCCTACACCCCCCTGCAAATGGTCCAGCTGGTTAGAACACGCTGCGCTGTACCATTGCGCCAGAAAAAAAAATCATTCGCATTACTTTTGGGACGCACCATGTAAGATGTATTCTACTTCGGGTTGGTTACTACCGATTTCGAACTGATAAGCTCTGGTTAAAACGAAACTGCAGTCTCTGGATTGTATAGCAGGGATGGCAGAGTATTATATGTAATACTATATCTAACAGTACTCTCACACGCAAATGAACCTATTTTTCACAGATCACAACGTTAAACAATTCAGGCAAAATTATCGTTTTGTGTTTGCACACTAATTTACCTTATGAATACAAATATTCTTGAATTACGAACTAATTTGTGAACAAATATGTGAATTTGTGAGTGTTCAATGACCACAGTGTGCTGTATCTAAAATTTATCACGTATTAAATTATTTTGTATATTTTTATTTTCAGGCTTCGAGCTAATATGTGTGCGTGTGCACGTGGTTAAAAATATAGAAATAAGTTCGTTGGAATGATAAAAATATACTAAAAATGAAAAACGCTCAGAGTTTTCGAAAAATCAGTCTAGCATTTTGCAGATAAGTTTCCGTGCCATAAAAATTGAACTTTAAAATTCTTGACTCGTTTTAATGAAGTGCAATTTCGCAGAACTTTATGGCAAGGATAGAAAGCAATTGGGCCTAAGGTGAAACTACTTGAGGAAAACTTCGTTTTCTTAAAAGATACTTTCAACATCCGTTTTTTCCCTAACTCCGTGATAAAAATCCCTCCCTAAAATCATCGTGCAGCATTTTATTTATAAATGTTTTTACATCTTGCGGTGCCTGAGGCGTGGGATATTTGGACAAAAGTAAAAATAGCAAAAGATACGGAAGCAATCGTATAACCGAATAAAATCGAAGGAGCACCATCGTATAAATATTTGCTCAAGAACTAGCATTAAAAATTCAGGCAAAATAAAATTATGTAAGAAAATATGGATAGAGATTTTGCCAAGATTATGTTAAACAGCCATAAGAGATATGAACGTTTTTAAAAATGAAATATACACAAAATATTTTCTTAACTTTCAAATAAGAGCATCAGTTGAAGTATGTAGTCTGATTCTCACGTAATATTGATTCGTTCGAAAAAAAGTATAATTATTGTTTTAACATATTTTAGATTGACATTTTATATAATCTGCGTTTTATGTCGTGCATTAAATTATTTTATATTATTTTGAATGTCTTCATCTTCAACTCACTTTCACTTTTATATGAAAAACTTTGCTGCAGTTACTTTTATTTGCAAACTTAACTCAAATTATGTACGATATATCCTACATTTAATGCATACATACATTCATTCATAATTTTGCTGAAACGAAACGATTAAGACTGCATTAAACATCAAAAATTAATGTTCATAAGAAACTCAATATTTCACCGACATCTAAATAATATTAAGAATAAATTTTATATCTTCATGATGTAAAATGTTTATTAAAAATTGTTAATGATTGCAAAGTTATATATATCTTTTTAGCACAAAGTTTTAACAGCGATACATTACGACTTAGATAGATTACGACTTTTTATTCATCAATGTGATAATAAACACGTATTCATTGATGGCATTAAGGAATTACATAGTTATAGCAAATATCCAATTTAACATAAAAAAACACTGTTGAATGCAATTATTCACTTGCGGTTAAAATCTCAATTGTCAAATAAATAATTACACTACAAAAAATGAACTGCTGTTTTACAGTTCTATACTGACATCATAGGTTTCAGTTTTAAACTATAATATCTGCTGTGGTAGTAAAATACTGTAAAAACAACAGCTCATTTTTTGCAGTGTATAATATTAACTTGTGCTTGAGTTTTTTCTCGTTTAAAAATTAAATTCGAATTTTATTTCTAACTTTTGCACATGTTTGGTTGACTGCGGCCATTCTTTAACTTGTGATCCTCCATTTCCAATATGTATAAGAGAGTGAATTCAAAATAAATGCTTTTTGATCCATATATTTACTACTGCACTCATCCGATTCATGTTTCAGTCTTTGGTTCTATCATTTTCCTGCATGTGTGTAAAGTGCAGCTACGTAACATCAAATTTTTTTCTGCAGTTTAAATCCGAGATAAATCTCAACTAGTTAACACCAAGAATTTTAATCATATTTTATTCGGGAACAGCTTAATGTAAAACCCTTCACGGCTGTTTTGTAGAATTCATTAATTTACGAGCACTTAATAGTATTGCCTTCCGAATAATTCACACCTTTTCATGTTCAAAACAAAATCAACGAGAGGAATACAATATTTTTTTCAAAAGGTCAGAAAATTTGCCTTATCCTTAATGAAGTTTTTTTTTTTTTTTTTGTTTTTTTTTTTTTTTTTTTTTCTGTTTTTTTTGTTTTCATTTTTACCACCTTGAAGAGATATTTAAATGAAATAAAAATTAGAAGCAGGAAAATAACAAAAGAAAAGTAAAATAATTTCGTCAAAGATTGAACAATGAATTTAAACTCTGAAACTGAGAAAATGAATCAGTGGTAGTTTTTAATTGCAGCATAAAATGTATGCATAAACAAAGGACTTCGTCATTGCTCGGTTTTTATTAGACGTTTATAAATGGAAAAATAGGAAATGTACTATGTATTATATTATTATAGTGTAGCGTTAAAATTATGTGTGATAAAATATTATGTAAAATACACTGAAGTGACAAAAGTCATGGGATAGCAATATGCAAATTTTCAGATGGCAGTAGCATCGCATAGAACAGGTATAAATGCGCAGTGCTTTTAAAGAGCTTTCATTTCTGTTCAAGTTATTCATGTGAAGAGGTTTTAACGTGATGATGACCGCACGACGTGAATTAACAGACTTTGAACGCGGAATGTTAGTTGGAGCTAGACGCATGGGTCATGCCATTTCGGAAATCGTTAGAGAATTCAACATTCCCAGATCCACTGTGTCAAGAGTGTGCCGAGAGTATGAAATTTCAGGCATAACATCCCACCATGGACAGCGCAGTGGTCGACCGCCTGCACTTAAAGATCGAGACCGGCGACGTCTGCAAAGAGTCGTAAATTCTAACAGACAAGCAACACTGCGTCAAATCACCGTAGAAATCAATGTGGGACGTACAATGGACGTGTCTGCTAGAACTGTGCGGAGAAATTTGGATTTCTTGGGCTATTCCAGCAGAAGACCGACTCGAGTGCCTTTACTGACAGAACGACATCGCTTGCAGCGACTCTCGTGGGCACGTGAGCATATCGGTTGGTCCCTAGATGAATGGAAAACCGTGGCCTGGTCCGATGAGTCACGATTTCAGCTGGTAAGAGCCGATGGTAGGGTTCGAGTGTGGCGCAGACCCCACGAAGCCATGGACCCAAACTGTCAGCAAGGCACTGTTCAAGCTGGTGGTGGCTCCGTAATGGTGTGGGCTGTTTTTTCATGGCATGGACTTGGTCCTCTAGTGCGACTGGACCGAACATTGACTGGAAATGCTTATGTGCAGCTACTTGGAGATCACTTGCAGCACATTCATGGACTTCATGTACCCAAACAACGATGGGATTTTTATGGATGACAATGCGCCATGTCACCGGGCCACAACTGTTCGCAATTGGTTTGAAGAAAATTCTGGACAATTCCAACGAATGATTTGGCCACCTAGATCGCCCGACATGAATCCCATTGAGCATTTATGGGACACCATCGAGAGGTCTGTTCGTGCCCAAAATCCTGCCCCATCAACGCTTTCACAATTATGGACGTCTATCGAGACAGCATGGCTCAATATTCCTGCAGAAGACTTCCAACGACTTGTTGAGTCCATGCCACGTCGAGTTGTTGCACTTCGCCGGGCAAAAGGAGGGCCGACACGATATTAAGAGGTATCCCATGACTTTTGTCACTTCAGTGTATTATGATATATGCCAATAGTTTACATTCTGTTGGTTTTTTGCTTAATCAAGTTCACAAATAAAAAATAAAAGTTTTTTTAATTTTTACTTTAGGTTTTCTCATTAATCTGTTTTTAAATTTAAAAAAAATGATATTTCTAATAATAGCAATGCTCGATTAATTATGTTCCTGTGCATGCATATGTTTTTATTTATAGCAGTGTTTCTCAACGGGGCAGTACCCCCCCCCCCCCTCCCAGGAAATGAAAGTGATTTTATTTGACCCCATAGTAACCTCTCACCCACTGGGGGGGAACCCAGTGGGTGAGAGGTTACCTATGGGGTCAAATAAAATCACTTTCATTTTCTGCTACTCATAAATTAAGCCCCCCCCCCCCTTTGCCAATTCACTAGGTTTGCTTTCAAAACACGTTTACTTCTATAAGATGAGGCAGCTGTAAAAACTTTGAAAATCACTGCTTTATACCGCTGTGCAATTTGAACTTTTTGCTCCATGTTATTATATTTGCAATATGTTATACGGTTTTGTATAAAACGCTTTGGGGAAAAATTGTGTTTGGGTGTTATCAAAAAAAAAAGAAAAGAAAAAGAGACGGCAGCATTCCTTTTCGGACAGATGTCATAACTCGCCATAACTCCTCCCCCAAATTGTCTTCTCATAGGAATTCCATAACCGAATCTGATTAGAAGGATAAGTTCAGGGATCCATCCTGTGGACTTAATCCTTTTTTTTTCCTGGAATCGAACCAAAACGTTGTTTTGGTCACCAGGAAATATATTGTGTTAATGTCTTGTTTATTGTTACTTTAGACTTCAATTTGTCTCTTATACTTTGTACACAAAATAATTACTTATGATTTAACAAGAATTTTATAATGCTTTTTTTATAATTTCCCCCCTACTTTTCTTCAAAAGCAAAAAACAACTAATAAAGACATGGACGGCGAAGTTATGCATTGTTAAAATATAGCTAAGAACGAAAATAAGTAAAAAGAAAATAAAATAGTTGAATAAATAATACTAAATACTGGAAATCAAGGTTTCGCGATGGGGAAAATGTGCATGTCGTCCTGTCGGCCCATAGCCCATGTTGTTATTAAACCTTAAAAAACAAGATAAAATGCTGTATGTAGCATCTGCATCTCATAAGTTTATATTATGATCTTTTGAAATGCAAAATAGCTATTTCTCAGAACGTATGTTCTAATGCTGAGTTACATCATTGAAAAAATCATTTCAAGGGCTTAATATTCGCGAGTCCTAAGTATTAACTTATATGTATCACATTTTCTCTTTAGTTTTGTAATATCATATGGAACAACCAGGGCAAAATATGGTACAAATCGTGTGTAGAATACAACTTCAAGCATTTTTGTTTTTGGGCCAACCTAGTGTGCATTAAACGAAATTTCATGGAACGATTTAAATTTTTTTTCTGTATTAAACACAGCAGGTCATTCGTACTGTAAAATATGCTGCGTACTAAGACTATAAAAAAACCAGTAAGCAGTACCTTCAAGGCAGTATTTTCTGTAAATGGTATTTAGAATAAATACCCTAACCAGTCACTACTCTATTGTTCACGGCATTATACAGTAGCATAAAAAACCAAAGAGATTCAATGTATCAAACATACTATTGGAAAAAAAATATCTTTGAAGAAAGTAAATGATAAAAATGATGCCATAAAAATATTGTAATTGCTCTTCTTTCAACGCTCTTTTTATCTTTGTTGAGATTTAAGGACCCACAATCAATCAAGCAGAAAAAATTGCTATCTGATCCATTTCGCATACTTTATTGCATCCCATTTGTTTTTAAGAATCCTTAAGTGCAGAAAAAATCGCATTAAGGACATTTAAGAACTAGAGTTTCCCCCCTCTTTTCTGGTTTCTGAAACGATGGAAGCAATCATATTGTGCGTAAAGAAATCGTTAATTATAATTACCTTCAGCTAAAAGAAATAATAGCTTAAAAATCCAACTAATTGCAAGCTATTCAATTGCTTCTTTTTTCTTGAGCGTTCTTTAACAATTGATTTTTTTTGCTATTATCTTCAGCATACGGTACGGCACAGTAGCGAATTCCTTTTTTTCCGAAATTTAACAGCAGTTACAAGAAAAATAATTCAGCAGCTATTTGTTATGATAGTGATTAAATTGACCCTATGGTAAAAGTTGTTTGAATAGAGCGTAAGGAATTGAGTGTACTTTTCAACGATAATGAAAAAACAATTTAAATAACATTGGCGTTAAAATGAATTGTTTCTTTTACAAGTCCTTCTTTTATTCATTTTATTATTTTTATACAACCTTATGTTTTATTTTTTACTTTTCTTATGGCAATTGTTTTATGCCAATGAGCTTCGTTTTAATAAAAACTAAATTGGTTTAATTTTGTTTATGTCGAACAGTATTTTAACAATAGCTATTTATGTAAGAATGAAGGCTTTCACGGCCGGAGTAAATACTAGTTACGTATTCCGGGCTGTTGTGCCGTGGTCTGAATGGCTTTAATCCTAACTGAAGATGACCGCCGCAGTTGCGATCGAAACGTATGGATTAAAGCCATTCAGACCACGGCACAACAGCCCGGAATCCGTAACTAGTATATTAATAGCTATTTATGTTTACTCTACAGCGAATAGATTGTATTTTACATTTGTATTATTAATTTTAGTCTCAGCAAAAAAAAATCATTTTTAAAAATCTTACACAAACGTCATCACTTATACTGAATTTTAGTTACGCTAAAAATGTTCATTCTTAAAGTTTTTTATTTATTTATTTATTTATTTTTTTGTAACATGTTTGCAATTTTGAAGAATTTAAATCCTTGTTAATAAAATGGTAGGGATTTCTGACATGATTTTCTAAGACATCCTTTTTTCCGGAGAGGGTTGTGGGGTTCATGATCTCGGACATGTTTTCGTTTTTCTTCTCTTTTTTCCATGAGTAAAAGTGAAAAACTACAAACAAAAAAATGCACACATAAATTGTTAGAGCAACCAACATTTCTTTAAAATTTGCTAATATAGATATATTTTTAGTTGAACTTTTCGGAAATTTAGAGCTTATTTTATACGTACTTATGTCAAATTTGAAACCGCTGTTCGACATGGTTTGTGTTTTTTGCACTGGGGTTAGTAAAACAATAATATAAAATAAATTAAATATGAACACTTTGCCAATTTTAGTCTTTTAAAGATGATATTAATGATGGCGATTTTAGTAGTTTCGAAAAGCTACTGTAATGATTCAGGCTTTTTTGTTATCGCGATAAATATTTGATTTAGACATTGAATGTGGTTTAATTTCTATAGGAATTAAAACAAAACCTGTCGTATTATATCAAAACTTCTTTTATTAGAAATAAAAATATAACTTTTTAAATCAAATTTTCCTAATTATTTAGTTCATGTAAGCAAAATTTATCTAATAGAATCCCATGCCAATCGGTCATAATAAATGCTATGAATTGTATTGTAGCTTGTATTTTTATTATGTTATATCAAGTGTGCATGAGTAATCATTTACACTTAAAAAATAAATAAATAAATACGAGCCGTTCCTGGAAAATAATGAGCAGCTTATGTGTCTAATTTCTGGCAGTGACAGATCTAAGAAAATCAGGAAAGTTTCCTGCTAAAAGTCCTTCCTGAAGAATTCAGAATGAAACTCAGTCAAGTTCAGGATTGAGAAATTTCCAAATAAGTTTATATTTATGGAAACAGTTCGGAGCCTACCTGTTTTATCAGGAGGGCTCATGAACTAGTTTACCGAATATGATCAAAGCTAAGGCAGCAATTGGACACAAATAGCTGAATAGTTCATTTGCTTACAACTGCTGCAAATCTACAGCATTAAAAGACAGAATATACCTTTAATTGGTTCTAAGTCAGTCTGGACAGGCTGTAAACAAATTGAAGTATAACTTCCAACTGTGAGATAAAAATATTTTTACAACAGTGAGACGTTCGGATTTATGCAGCTTATATAAATTCAGAAAAGTTTTTTTAAAGAAACTTGATTTTCACAGGAAATACAGGGTGCGGCTGAGAAACTTGCTGGTTTGAAAAGCCAATAAAAGAAAAAGCACTTCATGTATCACTTTATTTCTTTTTTAAGATATTGTATCCATTCTGAATTTTAGTTTCATTAGATTTAAAAATTACATCGAGCAAATGGCAGCCCCCAATAATGATGCACTGAGCTACCCTATATTTGAAGTTTTGTTTCATTCTTTCGAGCATATCAATTGGGATGTTGTCGACAGCAAGCCGGAGGTTGTTCTTCAGGTGTTGCGCGGTCCCGGGGCTTGTCTTTGTAAACGATCGATTTGAGATACCCCATAAAAATAGTGGCAGGGTGTCAAATCTGGGGAGCTCGCCGACCACGGTAAGTCACCTCTCAAGGAGACGTTATCACTAAACTGTTGAACCACAGCAAGTTTGTAGGGGTGAAACTGGAGTTCGTTGCAACTGGATTCGTCTCAGTGTACAATCAGAAGTCCCTAGAATAGCAGCGTGTTTTCGCGCCGAACGCCTGGGAAAGTGCAAAAACGACTCCCTCACTTTTTCGACGTCTCTGGAGTTCTAGAATTCCGTTGAAGTCCTGTGCCTTTTTTTTTTTTGCCACACTCCCAATTTCTCCGAATATTTTCACACACAAAACAGTCGATTCCCGGCCAGGAATAGGACCCCCGGTCAGAATTTTGAACCGAGTTCGGAAGGTACTTTGAGTTAGGCGACCACCGAAATATTATTTGAGAAGTAAGCCTCGGCAACGAACGCTCGTTGCTCCTTTGTCCAACGCATAGCGACAACTAAATTGTGAGATAACAAAACTTCAGGGCCTCCTCTTTAAGACTTTTAACCCCCTCTCCCCACTCCTTTCTGACCACGCCTTGCTAATTAGCATCCAATTAAAATCAGCAAGTTTTTCTGCCGCACGCTGTATGTGAAAACGTGCAAAATCCCATAACGTTACCTAGAACCAGTGGCTTAGCTAGGGGTTGGCAGGCGTGGCTGTTACCACGGGTGCAGCAACCAAGGGGGCGGCATTTTGACCGATTATTATTATTATTATTATTTTTTTTTTGGTTAAGTCTAAACAGATTAAAAAACGAGAATTTGATAGACACCCCCGAGCAGAGCAAACTGCGCCCCACGCAACAAGATAAACCATACACTTTACTTTGTTAGATTTATATGGGATCTGGAGTCCACATAATGAAATGGGCTGGTCTTATCCACTTAAAAGAGATAGAAACAAACCTTTTCTCTCCGCTTCTTTCCAGCTTTTTTTTTTTTTACACGATATCACTTCAACTTATCAATTACATACTATACTTCGGAAATGACGTTCTACGATTTTAAAAATCGGCGAGATTTTGTTGAAAACAATTCGGATGCACATTTTTGGAAGGCAATTTTATGATGACAGAAAATAACTCCTCTGTTGGTAACAGTTTTTCTTTGGTGAAAACTAGCGAGAGAATAATATTTATTTCTCAAAAACGGGAGAAGAAGGTTTCTAAAAAACGACTACTGCACATTTTGCGAAAAAAATTGTACCCCAAGAGCTTACATTAAAGAATATTCTACAAATGAGTAACACAAGTACAGCGGCACGCGATTTTAAACGAGTGACGTTTTCAAACGCTGTTTGTGCTTCGATGGCTCAGTATAGAACTTTAGAATCAAAAATTGATAAATAAATCTTCTTTCGCGAGTTTCGTATTTTGGAAATGTTTCTATTTTATATGTTCTTTAATGAAATGCTCTCACTTCTGAACTACATATAGCACTAATTTGTTCTTTATACTCATTACCGTTTTAATATTATTGGGGGAGATTGAGCTCGATTTGTAACCACGCTTGTGCAATATGTTTTGTACTCTTTCTATTGCAAAAAAAAAAAAAAACTATTGTTTCTCATGTATGGAACCGCCGAGTGAATGTTGAGGGAAGATGCGTGTCTACGCTATTTCAGGAGGGCGAGCCATTTTTTTTTTAAAACGGTACACAAGTATATGTGCTAATCAATTTCTTTTATCATTCTCAGTTCGAGCGCCGTCGCTGTGGTACCCGCCAATACCTTCCCTATTGTTTTCCCGTGCTTGCATACGCTGTATTTAAAATTAAAAAAAAGCAAGAAAATACATCTCGTACTTTCTTAAAGCCAGGGAAAGAACAATTGCCTCTCTTAACTCTCCTCATAGATAATATTAGTATTAAATAACGGCGGGTCTCTGGAACATTTTAAATACTTAGAATGAGAAGTATTTATTCATAAAGGATAACTGGAGGCCAAAAATAGCCAACTTTTATTTTGCCTGTATGCAAGGAGTCGTATTTACTAAGCCAATTTTAGATTAATTATGCTTTTTATGTTTTCTTTGATTTTCTAACTACAATAGAATCAATGCTTTGATTTTTATTTAAAATGCACAAATTATGTTTATTTTATATATTCTTCTAGTGTTTTAAAACAAATTCTGTTTAAAATAAAAGCTGTTGTGTGGAAAAAAAACACACTATGTTCAATAACGAACTGCCAGAATTTTTTTTTTTTTTTTTGAATTTGAGTTGAATGATGAGGAAAAGTAGGAACGCCTCAAACTAAAATTGTTGGAAAGACAAAAATTCTCAAATTGAACAAAAAACTTATAAAAAACAAAACTTGAATTTTATCCAATAATACGAACAAGCAGACATATCATGCACACATTACATGAGGGGAACACTGAACATCGTTAAAAATTCTGAAAGAAAAAAAAAAAAGATTATCTGCAAATTTTTCCAATAAATAAATCGAAAGTTTTGGAGTAAGGATATTTTGGGAAATCACAATGACCTCCCATCTGAGCAACCTCTATGGGGAAAAGGGGGCGCAATTTTTCAGGCTCGCCGCGGGCTCTGGGCCCCCTAGCTATGCTACTGTCTAGAACTAATCTGTAACGTTTTAAAATTTTCTTGCAGAGAGAATTTTCTCTTCTTAAAATAGAAGAGAAAATACCGAAGAAAACACCAGCTCTAAAATGTAGGAAACGATTTCTTCCTTAAAAAAATACTCACAATGAAATGTATCGAGAGGATTGTGTATTATATATTTCTCAAAGTTAAATATTTATTTATTTATGCTCAAGTTTATTAGGGCTTTTTATTTTTTGAAAAAAAAAAATATGTGTGATGTAAATACGGTGTGCTATTAAGAAGCACATTAATCATCTGTCTCGCTCAAGAATTATCTGTTGAAAAAAAATATAAAAAATTTTTAAATGTGAAAACCTTTGTTTAATGTATACTCTAGCAGTATGAGCAGGCTGGATGGAAGATATATCTTGCCTGATGAAGTTCCACTTGCTCAGTCATCATGCATATTTAACATTTATCCGGCCGCTAAAAGGGTTAAAAGAAGGGACACAATTGTCTCTTTTATTTCACTGTTCATGAATTTGAAACGAATATGGCCCATGAAGACAAGATGTTCCGTACAACATACTTGCTATTAAAATGTGAAGTAATGGGTGCTTTCAAAAATACATACATAAAATCTCAAATACTAGAGATTCTAAGGGACCAGCTAAAACTTTCGAGTTATAGGCAATTCGAGTTTTAGAAGAAAGTTACCTCAGCCTCCTCAATAGTTTGGGACCCGAAGAAAATCTCAAGATAAAATAATGTTCAAGTTATGAGATTTCGAATTATGGATACTCGACTGTACTTCTACTATTGTTTTTAATTTTCAAAATTACATTTTTAAGTATTTAAATCCGAAAAAGTAATTTAAAAACATGTTGTCATTAAAATTATTTATAAATCATTTTTTCTCTCAAGACAGGACATTTGTTTCTCGTTATCATTTTTAACAATGAATACTAATCAATAACTTGAAAATAGTCATTTAATTCAAGAGATGAAATTAAACCTATTTAAGCTACAGAATAAATGTGTGCTTTCAAATTTTAATGATTACATTAACTAATGTAATAGAAAAAAATATCCTAATGCGAAGTTCAAATGTTCTACTTGATGATACAGTTCCTGAACCTTTGTTGGTTAGTTCGAAACCATATAGCACAACGTACGTTGTTCAGAACTCGTCAACTTATAAGATTTTTCATCACTTTCAGTCAATAAACCCAATAGCACGTTTTTTTTTTCTTTCTTCTTTTTTTTGTCTTATCTATGACTTAGCCGAACTAAATAACTCCATGGATCCTTATAACTGCTTTTGCGATTTGTTGGATATTATCGTCATAAAGGCCTGCAAGTGACGGCAATATACCAATTTCTCTCAGGTTCGTACTTATTGCTGGACACTTAAAGATATGACAAGGTGTAAGCGGTGTATCTGGGCAATTACAACAGTTTCTATAAATCCTTCTACCCTCTCCATCAATTTTCATGCCCCTGTGATGGCCGGTTCTCAGGCTGGTTATCGGCCATCACAGGGGCATGAAAATTGATGGAGAGGGTAGAAGGATTTATGAGTACGTTAACTAATGTAATCGAAAAAAATATCCTAACGCAAAGTTCAAATGTTCTACTTGATGATACAGTTCCTAAACCTTTGCTGGTTAGTTCGAAACCACATAGCACAACGTACGTTGTTCAGTACTCATCAACGTAGAAGATTTTTCCTCACTTTCAGTCAATAAACCACAATAGCATATTATTTTTTAACTATGTTTTAAAAATGCTGTTCTTAAACCATTTAAAGTATCAAAATTGATTTATATTTCCTTCCATATATAGGAGTATACTTTGTTTCATATTACGTTTTAGTAAGTTATTAAGCAAAAAAAAAAATCATCTATATAATAACATGCAATGTAAAATGAACTATGAATCATGCATATTGGTATAAAGGTATGAATCTTACAGGACTTTTAAGGACATTTCAAACTACGTATTGACTGTAAGATTTTTTTTTCTTTTTTCCTTTAAAAAAGAAGGACTTTCATTTTTCCCCCATTATTGGACATTTGTTAAGAAGTGGTTTAAAATAAACATAACTTACGTGACGCTTATAAACATATTTTAATTTCTAACTATTTCGGATCATATTATATGTAATAGTACGTTTTTTGAAAGAGCGTGTATAGCAGAATATCCAAATATACAGGCAACTTTTTCTTTTGAAAACATTTGTGTGTTTTGAGTCAAGCAAATAACCTTTTTTGCTCACACAAGTAAAGGTGAAGCAATGAATTATGCATCCAATCCATGCATGCATAAATGATGCAAATTTCGACTATTACTTCACATTTTCTTTAAATGTACATTTGACTAAAGCACGTAGTACGCAATAACATTTCATGTTTAATCATAACATTTTACAAAGGTAAGGCTTTGTTTCGTAGTATCATGACAGTATGTAACAAACATTTTAAAATAGATAATTCATATTAGAGAATATACCCAATTTCAATGTGCGTGTTCCAGAAACATCAAATGACCGGTGAAAAGATTTTTCATTAAAAATTGATTTAATTATAGGACTTAATGAACTGAAAGATATCGAAAATGAAGTGCAACATTCAGTCGAATGTTCTGGAGAGGAAATATTTCCCTTAAGAGAGGGCAAAAAAAAAAAAATTGTATTAGCAATCGATGCACTGGAAGTGCATTCCAATTATTTACCCTCACCAACACCATGGAACGCTGGAAGGAAAAACGACCATCTCTCAAGAGTCAAATTAAGTCCGCTCTTCGTTTGGTTCCAAAAGAATGCGGTTATTTGTGAATAATTTAACCCTCAGGGTAAAAGGGAATATTTTCCAAAAAAAGAAACTGTCTCAAGATAGCTAGAAATAACAAATTCAAAGAGCTCAACTAAGAGTGAAAGGAGGAAAAGCTAATGCGTTTGCAAAATGTTATCGATTATATTTCAAGGGCGGGAAAAAATGTTTAAGAAGCATCGGGGAAATTTTTAAAAGAAATGTTTTGAAGCGGAGGAAAACATTGAAATATTTTCATGGATGGTTTTATGTTCCTTTTTCCGACTTGTCTGAGGCTTAAGAAATATTTTTCAAATTCAAGTATGAATATATAAGGAATATTTCTGAATATTTACTTATGCATGAAAATAGTTTTAGGTAGTGTTAAATAAATTAAACGTTTCTGCATTAAAACGAAGCTTTAAGTTTAATATTTGCAGATATTATAGATTATTTATTGATATTACTAAATGTATGAATAAAGATATCATATAAGTATTATTTTATAGTAATTGTCAGAAGCGGCTTTTAAAAAAATAAGGCGTTTGTTTGCGGAACAATATCAGTAAAAACGGTAATGTCGCGAAACAGGAATATGACAAACAGGTGTATTTTTTGACAGGAATCAATAAAATTGATACTTTATCAAAAAATTTAGCTCAAGTTTGAAAATTCAGTGAAAGTTTGCAATAAAAATACACCTCTGTGTTACAAAATATTAGCATATACACATCTGCAATTCATATTACACAATAAGATGTAAGCGCACACATTCGAGCGCACCGTACATAAAAGCGTAATAAAAAAAAAACATATGGGCATACCTACCAACATGTCTACTTAGAAAATCTTACAATTTTCCCTACGCAACCGTGCTAAGATAATAGCCTATTTCTTGATGAAAATCAGATATTAAATAAGTTATTGTAATTATATCACTGACACTTTTCAGCAGTTATCTTTTATTATGATTGACATTTTAACTTACATTGTACGGCCAAAACGTACAAGTTGGCAGGTACGTATGTGTGTGTGTGCGTTTTATTATTAGTTAATTATTTATTTTTCAGGTACGCTCAAGTTAATCAATTAATTTATTTAGATTGAGATACTTTGTAAGCCGCCAGAATTTTTAAGAAACATTTTCGCTGAATGTTTGCTAAAAATTAAATGATTATTAGTGAAATATAAAGTTCGAATTTATTTTTTTTTGTGGCAGAAGTACAAAAAAAAAAAAACAGTAAAGCCTAAAAACATGCAGTACACATCAATATTTTAAGCCGAAGTTGTGCACCTCATCTAAAGAACTTTCACAACTTTGTTCACAAAATGTTACCCAATATTTCATCGGTTTTTATTATTTTTCACTCAACATATCATGGGCTATTTTTCCCCATTGTATAGTGTACTATTATAAACAGTGAAATTCAATTTAACTAATATTGAAATAGTTGAGAGTATGCATTTTTTTTTTGGCATATAGTTCAAGTGTGAAATAATTATATATTAAATATACATTGATGTGTTCTTGACTCTGTAAGTATGTATGCATTAGGGCTGCGACATCGATGTCGATGTTTTGGAAACATCGATGTTTTTGCTAAAACATCGATGTTTTTACCATCGCTGTTCGAGAGTCGATGTTTTCCCAACATCGATGTTTGGGTTCGATGTTTTTTTCGATGTCGATGTTTTATAATCCATAAAAAAAAGCTTGATAAAAATATGCGATATGCAGACGCATTAAGAAGTTCTCATCCTTAATCAGAAGTTTCAGTATTAATCTCAATAAAAAACATTTTCTATGGTTATTATCGATGTTTTGCTCTCGATGTTTCTAAAACATGCCTAGTTTGCTTTCGCCATATTTTTTTAATTTTATTTATTTCATTATTATTCTTTATGTGAATGTTTTATATTTCAGCAAAAAAAAAAAAAAAACTCATTAAGATATGCGGCCAAAAGTTATATCGTTCGTTAGAAGATGGTTTTGATAGTTACCATCGAGATTTTAAGGTCGATGTCTTTTAATGATCACTGTTTCACGTTCGATGTTTTTTTTTTTCTTTCGGTGTCTGTTTAAGGGGTCACAGTACCTTTCTAACAAATTTCTTTAATTTAAGTGAAAAGGTTCATTCTTTGAAATCTTTGTTTCTACACTTGTTTAACAATCAGTAATTTATTTTCAAACATTAAAAATTTTGAAACTTTTTTTGAAAATTTGAAATATTTAAGAAAATTTCAATTTTTTTAAAACCCTAAGGCTTTTTTGTTTCTGCACTAATTTTAAAATTTTCTTTTGCGAAATGATTATAAGGATTACTTCAAAAAATCTGTGCATTCATTTTCTTATATTTTGATTTGAAAATACTTTGTGACCTTTTATGTAAAAAATTCTTAGAAAATTTTGTTTTTCGAGGTTTAACAAACTCTAAAAAATTTTGTAATTTATAAAACGCTTATTCAATTCACAGTTTCGTTAAATATATTATCCTGAGTGCAAAAACTATTGCTTTAAAGTTACATCTTTAATAGAAAAAATTCCTTAGCATTTCCAGTAACATAGAAACACTAAAAACTGATCACCGAGAAAAATCACTTTAAAGTTTTGCTTTTCCATTAGAACACACAGCATGCATGCCCTAAAGTCACTCATAACTTTTTAAATAATTTAGCTAGAACAATGCTATTTTTTTCTGAGTGTTTTAAATAATTTTTACTTTTGAAATAAGCAATAAAAATTTTTTGGTCTTTCGGTCATTTTTGAAGTACTGTAACCCCTTAACGCTTCAGTAATAAGCAATAAAAATATGCAATAAAAATATGCAATAAAAAAGATTCATCTTTAACAATTGCAATATCTATTGTATTGAAATAGTTTTTTTTTAATTACTACCGATGATTTACGGTCAACGATTTTTAAACATCGTTGTTTTTCGTTTGCTTTAGAAATTTTTTTCGATAACGGTGTTTTACATTTCGACAAAAAAATATGATATAAATAAAAGTTATACAGTTAATCAACAGTTGCAGTATCTATCTCACTAAAAAAGTTTTCTATAATTGACATCGATATCATACGGTTGATGTTTTCAGGAGACAAAAGATAAATCTAATTGAGTGATATAAAGAGGCGCAATGTATTGAGAAGCTACTGTATTACTGTACATTCAAATGTGTAAGTAATTTTTATAAAAAAAGATCGATGTTTTGAAACATCGATGTTTGAAAACATTGATGTTTTTTGGTCGATGTATCAATACCATCGATGTCTTAATTTCGATACATCGATGTCTTGAAACATCGATGTTTTGCCTTCGATGTCGCACCCCTAGTATGCAAACCATGCCATTGTATACATACATATATTTCATACTGCTACAGAATTTATTTTGGTTGATCCAAAAAAAAAAGATAAAATAAATCCAACGCAGTATAAAGGAGGAGTAAATGGAACAGAAAATGTGTTATATACATCAGAAGGTATAATCTGTTGTCATATGTCTACAAAATTTGGTAATTCCAACGTACATGCATTTTACAAGACAATTCAAGTAAATATTTACGAACGAGAAATATCAATGCAAATGAAAACAGTGTTGACTATTATTAAAAAATAATAATAAAGTTTAAAACAAAGCGATGAGCTAATTACTTAGAACAGTAATCTTAATTTTGCGCAAAAATTCAATGGAATGTTTAAATTGTGGAGAAAAACCCATTTGACTAGCACCAAAGTGTATATGATAAAAAGCAAACATTGATTCGTATTTTATTTAAAAAGTATTTTGGCCTTTTCTGTTTAAATTTTAGACTTAACATAACTTTGATCGCAACGAATAATGTAATTTTTTTATTACCTGTATTTATGCTCAAAGTTTTAAGCAAACTAGTTTGGCGATACTGGGGCTTATTAAAAATAACAAGCAAAAAATGAGGTAAACTACGAAAAAAAAAAAAGAAATTATAAGGCTATAAGTATAAGGCTAAATCAAATCATTAAACATAAATCTAGCACGAAATTTAAAAAAAAAATGAAATTACATAAAAAGTGATTTAAGTTGAAACATTAAATTAAGATCTACACTTTTAGGATAAGCATGAATCCAACGGAAACGATATTTTTCTGTCTTTCGGCAATTTGGGAAAAAAAAAATCGCAGATTGCCATTAAACCGCTTGACAACGGAAAAGGACCAGCATATGTGTTTGTGAAACATCAGAAAAATAACAGTAAGGAAAAATATTTCCCTTTAATTACGAAAATCATATTTACTAGTTCAATAAAGATGCTGCAAGCATAAACAAACATTGAAATTTGGAAGTAATCCAATGAAATAACCTCTTGGCTTTAGCTTTCAATAAATGCTTACTGTCACTTGATACTAGATACTAAGGGCTAACTACTCTTTTCGGACTTTAATAAAAGTCTGACCAATCCCTTGGTGGCACTCTAGTCCCATGTTCCATTAGTGAATGCCCTTCGTTTCCGTCGTTACTGATCAAGAACGGCTGGAATTCAATAGACTCGTCCCAGCGTGATGTTTTGAAACTGGAGTATCCTTTGGAGAAAACGGTAAGAGGATTTATATCGATATGGTGTAAGATGAAGACCTTTATCTCTGCGTGTATTCTTTTTTTTTTTCCTTTTTTGTCGAGCGTTTTAGTGGAAAAATGATCTAGACATGTATTTCATAACTTTTATAAAAGAAACCAAAATGTGAGAAGTTCTATCAAGAAATTTTCGTTCGGAGATTTTCCTGAGGAGGTCTTGAAGTTGGATAAAAAATATTTTGTCTCTATTCTTTTTTTAGTTCTAACAGCTTTCTTGTTGTTACGACAAGATTAAAAAGAAAAACAGTGTTTTAATAATTCCAACTGAATGAGCAGAAACATCGAAAAATACTTACGGAATTTAAAAAGTATGTTTACGTATAAGTAAAGTTTAAAATAAATACCGCGGGTAACAGTATATGACTCCCTTTAACACTAAAATAATGTTTTTACATCATCATTTCCTGGCGGTTTCAATACATTGAAATACAAATGAAAAATATAGTAAACAGAAAAACCGCTTCGAGATGCAAATACATTTTTGGTCTGTAATAAAAATATTCCTTCACATTATTTTGTAGCTTCAAAACAGCGCTAGTCGTAGCCTTTGTATGATCAAACATTTTCCCCCCTCTCCTAAAAATTAGTTAAAGTCTAACTCTCAGGAAGAGATATAGTCTTAAAAAAAATCAATTTTTTTAAAAGCTGTATCAAAATTTACCGATTCGTCCCACAAAATTGGCCGATAAAGTAAATTTATTTAAAGGTCACGGGAAGATCTAGTGATCCCCTATATGGTAGCCCCTCTAAGTACTAAACAAGAGGCATATTCATGGAACGAAATGTTGTGTTATTATTTTTCTTATTTTCTGATTCATGCTCTAAAGACGACATTTTTGTTTTATGGACAATATCTTACTTTTTAACAGTCATCCGAGCAATAAAAAAGAAGGAGGTGTTAAAAAACTACAACAAAACCCAAGTTTAAAAATTACAAAAATGAAATATGATCTCCATTTTCCCGATCATTTATTGCTGGAAGGTTTCGTGCATGAGATCAAAATTTTACGCTTGGGATTAATAATTTTCTACCTCATTAACCAGTGACGCTAATTAAGTTCAGGAAAAATTCGAGTATCTAGAATGAATGTTTTATGGTATTTTTTCATGGTTTATCGGAAACTAAATATGTTTTTGACAGCAAACTAATAACTATAAAATAGAAATAAAAAGTTTAATAATTGTTGCTATAACGGTGACACTGTTATCGTATAAACGGTTGAGTGGATGAGTGTTTGCCTAAAGCCATAGAGCGCATAGAGTTTTGTGTAGTTAAATGTTATTTTATTACTAGTCATTTTTTATAACAAATTGTTAAGTCTCATATCTATTAAAACAACAATATTGCGTTTTAGTTTACAAGGTTGGAGTAAACAAATTGGGTCTTCATTCTTTATTTTTAATGTGCAGTTTATTTATTTTAAATATGCAACAGAAAATGTCTGGGAAATTTTAAGGTAAAGGAAAATATTGTTAAAAGATAAACCGTCAACACATGTATTGTTAAATGTTAAAATTATAAGATAATTAAATGCTCAAAGTCAGGTATTTATTAATGAAAGCAACATGTATAGACAATGGAAATGACTTCTCGAAACTTTTTCTTTTCTTTTTTTTTTTTTTTTTTCAGGAAACAAAATGGAATTCATTGTACGAGTTAACCAGAACACACAATGCAAGAAAAAAATTCCGACGATGAAAAATAATGAAACACATTTAGATTTAAATCCTTAGAGCTCATACATTTTATTTACTTTGCAAGTAATTATAATAATAAACCGTACAGATTGAAAGATGGTTTAGATACAAGTGCAGATTTTGTGACTACTCTGGTTATTTTAATAACACTATAAGGATGTTTGTGGCACACGCGTCTTCTTAACTACACTTATTATTATTTTCTAGTTCAAGTACCATAAGCTCTGTTTTTTAAAGGTAAAAGAAGAGAAATTTTACTGAGGCAATGCTTTAAAGAAGTTGAACCCTCATCTTTTATAGCAGCTATTTTCTAGATTATAAAGAAGACGTACAAGGACGAAAAAAAACCGTTAGAATACAAAGAACGATAAACATGTTTTACACGGAACTTTAGTTTGGTGATTATTTATCTGGTCTTAGGAAATACCAGATACAGTTGAGACACGATTAAATTGATTGAAGGAAAAAAACAAAACTAACTAAAAAGTGTATCAACTGTACCCGGTCTCCCCTACGTAACGTACAATTACGTATTATTTTTTAATTTCACTAAATTTTCTTGAAAGCTTAATGTGCATTAAAAATATATAAACCACATATTTCAATAAAGCATAAATGTATCAGGATATTTAGAATAAAATTGAGTGCACAGTAGATTCTCATTTTACGCAGATTTGCTTATAAGCGGTTTTAGCTTTGAGGAATTTCTTTTATTTTACGCGGGTGAGCTTTGATTTTTCGCAGATGAAGCGAGTCAAACAGATTAAATTTTCCTTTCTTTCAAAATGAAAAATCCTAGGACTGCATTTAGACTTTCTAATAGGGACTTGGGCGACTGGAGACATATTTATGAATGCTTGTAGAGATCTGTCTTAGAAGTAAAAATACTAAACGCACACAGTTCATAGCTTACTGGAAGAATATTTTTTAGAAGTGATCATGGTGGGCGAAACAAACCAATAATGGTATCGACATAGATTACACGCAGTCAAAATATTCCATATTGAAATTTTTGAGCCACTACCTAACAATAACTAATAATCCATCTGATTTATTAGCGAACACAGATCACATCATGGAGAGGACGTGAGTGATCATGGATGCTTTAATGAACTACAAGTACTAGAGAAATATAATTAATTGTCACCTCAATAAGTACACTGCAATATTGAGTGATGTTTCTAACTTTTTAGGGAACAATGTGCATCAAGAAAAAATAAAACTTGAAAAAAAAAAAAAAAAAAAAAACATAGAGAATCACGAAAAAAAAAAAAAAACCCTGCTAACTTTCAAAATTTATCTTTTGTTTTTCTTTTAAATTTCATCAGTATATGAAATTTTTTTAATGTCAATGATAATGCTGAAAAAGTTTGAGGTAGAAATATTTTGCAGATTACATGCTTTTTGCACTGGAACAAAGAAAAAGGCTATACGCAATTAATGCCTACTTGTCAAGTCATTTTGACTTTATTATTTCTGTGGACTGTTCAAAAGGCCTCTCTTATTTCACGAAAATACAGCTTTAAATACATTAAAAAAATAATTGCAGCGTAAACAAATTAAAAGAGGTACCTATTGAACCGTTAGTTTTTGATTTAAAAACCGCAGCTTGCTCATTTAGTTCTAAAAAAACTTCGTGCTGCTAATTTTAATTAAGAGAAACATTACAAATGATAAAACCAAATCAGACCATGGGACTCTGCATTTGAAATTGTATTTCTTCTGCAAATAGAAGTAACATTTTCCTTCTTCGCAAATCTAAAAAAAAAAAAAAAAAAGAGTAGGAAGGCTAGAAGTGTCATACGGTTTCATCATGATTGATTGCTTGACCATCAGAGCAGCTTCCATTATTTTTTTCTCCTAAGGTACGATCATTTATCAATTTATCCCCTCAAGTAATTTGTGATGAATGCCACAAGGCGATTTGAACTTTTCCGTCAAAAGATGAAAGAAAATAAGCACGTAAATAATAGTGTATATATATGGGCTGCACAGACATTTTACTAAAAATATTTTAAAAAGTATTTTACTATTAATATGATAGCTTTAACTAGTTCTGAATGTAGAAAAAATGTAAATATCTACTGATAGAAGCACCGTTTTCTGCAGGGTGCTATGTGTATTAGTAACATCTTCACACATTTTAAATTCTTATAATATTGGTTTATAAATTCTCTTAGTTCAATTCGTCTAACAATTCATATGCTTAGGATTTCCCTGGTTTAAAAATGTTTTGTTAAATGAAATTCATAGTGTTTTTTAGAGTAATTTTTGAAGCTTATTTCAGACATCTAATCAGAATGTTTTCATCACCCACAAAAAAACATTATGAACATTTAAAAATGCATTGATTAGGAGTTGAAATGCTTCCGACATAATTGAAAATGCTTAGTTGAATAACCTACACTTGATCATATAAATGTGTAACAAACTTAGGAATAACATTCTAGCTTTCAATTGAAATTTATTAAAATAATATTCACTAAGGAAATTCAACCAGCTTGCTTTAATGAATATTGTTATGCATTAAATGTTAGTCAAATTTCTTACTTTCCCTCACTAGTATTACACTATCGCTTGTTGTATTTATTTGCAATAAATAAATACAATATCAACTGTTGCAGACGACCGTTGGATTGAACTGACAATTTAGGCCTTTCATTTCGATAAATCTTACCGCGCAGAGAATTACGTTTTCGAGATGACATTAATTCAAATTCTTCAACTAGTTTGTCAAATGTCCTCTTCTTCAATAATAAATGAATTCAATAGCAGTTTCGCCCCATCTTGTGACGGATACCTAAATAGCAGTACTTCAATTCTCTGTAAACGATTTACCAGCTAACTTAGAATCAAAGCAATTTATTGCCTTAATCCGAGAATTCGCTTGTACGTTACTTTGCCCTTTTCAACATTAATAGCCCGAAGTCAAATAAATTCCCTTTCTAGACAGGATACGAATTGGTCTATGATGAATAGGAACGATTGTATTACCCATTTAAGTCCTTCTCAACTCTCGGGAGAATTCTATCCCTGATTATATTGAATCCTGGAATGAATTTAACAATTTAGCTTGTTCTAACCAGTGATCTAGGGGAAAGTAATAAGATTTTTTCATGAAAGTATAGCAAAACAGAAAATGTTCTTTCCAGTACATTATACTTGATATGCATTACTTCAAATTTCATATCAGGCTTATTTGTTTTCCCACAACATTATTTTTCTACCTTTTAATGCCCCTTTTCTTTGAAAACTTTTAAAGTCTTTTTTACTCTTACTACTGTTGTTATTAAGGGCAAAATTGCCATAGTTCGTGCCCGTGCTCATATTTCTACCCCTATGTATCTCTGGTTTGACACGTGTCACCCTGAGCGATATATTTTGTTGGTTGTTGTCAAAAAAAATTTTATTGTTGAATTTTCATGAGTCTAGTCGTCTGAATTAACTTCTGGGAGTACTTATTCTGATTTTTGATAACGTGAGTTCTGTTAATACTATTTGTAAATGTTGCGTTTCATTTATTAGCATCTATTTGTTTGGTTGTATTTGCTGTTTTTATTTAAGGTAAGTTATAAACTAGTATTCAATCCGTGGCACATGAGCTATTATGTGCCACGCGCGACAGAGAAATTTTAGTGTCCCTGGAAACTTATAAAACAATAGAATAACAAAGAAAAAATAAAGAATAAAACCCTACAGAAATATGCCTTCGAAAGTAGTGTTTGATCAAGTGAAAAAAAAAAAAAAAAAAAAATAGAATAACATAATAAAAATGCATTTGGAGTCTCGGTAACTTGACACCCTTAGGGTCCGTGAAAATATGTCGATTTAAGTCGAGTATCAATATACCTAGATTCTGTAATGTCAATTACTGTAGGGATTTCTGTATTGCTTATTTGCTCGTGCTTTCCATGCATGCCAAATTAATTTCAGTAAAAGATACTTCTTTTTCTTTTTTGTATTTTTTAAATCCAACCAAATCCCATCCCTGGGACTGAACTAACAGCATAAAGCGGTGGCTGTCCTCTTTTGATGCAAATCGGAATTCTCTATAAGAGCTCCTTCCGGAAAACAATGAATTGATTAACCTATAAATAGCAAAATTTTGAGGAATATTTAATGTAAAAGAAGATCGGTTGAAAAGTCAACTTATAGAGGTTCCTGTAAATGTGTGTTAAGTTAGAGAGCTTTGCCCTCCTTCCCTCCCTTGAAATTAACATAATACTACCCCTTTAAAAATAATTGTCGACTTACCAAAGGTGTCGAGTGGTCCCCGAGTCGAGTTAGCAATGTTTTACATTTTACGCCTTCTTCAACCTTTCAAAATTAAAAAAAAAAAAAAAAAAGACAGTTGGGCCTAGAGCCTGTAGCTGGTCGTCATTTTTTGTATTTGTATTAAAATAGCACGTTCATTTTACATTATGTTATGATTGTTAAAAAACTGTAATTTCAACAATGTCTAATGAAAATATTAGTTTTCAGTTCTAAAGCTTAAATACGTCCCTTTTCTCAGCTTTATGAAATTATCCAATGAATCCAATCATTTTAGTTTTTATGTCTCGAAATGTCTCATTGAGCACGTCAGGTCTTACGTAAGTGGCCCAGTATTAGTTTACACAATTCTGTTTCATTAACATCATGAGTTATGCTAAATTTAGGAATATTTGTAAGTTTTAATCGAATCTTTTGCAGTTCCACACATCTCGCCAATTTTACTTCATGCTTTTAAATTTTCTGACAACGCAACGCCAAATCAGGACTCGGCACACGTTGACACCTGATTGGCCTAGCTTTTGCTCCTTTGCTATTTAAACTCTCCCGGCACTTTGTTTCTTTCCATTTCTTGCTTGGCGCTGAAGAAGGAAGCTTTAGGCTTTTGAAGCATGTTCGCCAATTTTAACTTCATCTATTTGTGTTTTTAAACGTCGCTTTTTCGGGTTTTTACTCATTTGTAAGTTATTCATTTTTACTGTAACAAAATAACATAAAAGTGTGCTAAGGTATGACTAAAATAAATAGAAATATTTTGAGTTTATAATCCAATCCCGCAGCGTATTTTACGACTTGTTATTTATTTTGAGAAACAAAGCAGTTAACACTTTCCGGTCTGAGCCCGAGCTCAGCTCGTTGTGCCGTTTTTGTTGAAGATGACTAAGCAAGAGCTCAACTCGGGGTCAAGTTTGAGCTACTGTAACTATGAAAATACGGGTTTTTTCGTTTCAATCCTTTTTAGATATTATGTAGGGCCCTTTTACTTTATTAAAAAAATACAGATGGCACCACGAATCAGAATTAACTGTAGGAGACGCTATAGAATCGAGGCTTATACGAACTTATTGCGAACCATGTGGTATTGCTCTTTGTGCAAAGCCGTGTTTTGAAATGTACCACACCAAAGCAAATTATGCAAAATAATGCGTATTTGAAAATTAAATCTTTTTTTAAATATTTGTTCAAGATTTGGGTAATTTTTTAATTAAATTTGTGCATTTTTTCATGGTTAAAACTGATATTTTCCTATTCAGAACTTTTTTTTCAAGTTCCAAACATCCATTTTTCGACAATTTCTTACTAAATATTAATTGTTGTTTCACTAAAATAGGGCTTTCATCATAAAAGAAAATATTTTGAAGTATTTAATAAAATTAAAATTACCAACATTAACTTTTTCCATGTATTCTTTAAAAAATCACGAAAAGCGACAAAACCCCCCAGTCTGGAGGGAGATGCGCGGTCGAAAAGGCTCAGACCTGAAAGTGTTAACGATTACTAATGGAAATATTAGTTAATTCTTTTATCTTTAAATTAATATATTCGAGAAAAACTTTACCACTATCATGTTTTTGAGCAATGCTGCATCGTTATTTATTTTCATTTTTGACCGTCGCGGTCGAGATTTTCCTTTTGCAGATTGGACTCGAAGCCTGCCACTGTATTGTTGGACGTTAGTCCACTCCCTCGGAGGTCCAACCCCCTGATGCAGGTGGTGTAGGTTCTTGGCCTCTGCCCCTCATGGTGGAGCTTTCATGGCCGACACACACACATGTCTACACAGACACGACTAAACATACAAACACACGCCCATACACAAACAGCCCCCCCCCCCCTGCCCTCAAACTCGCCAACATACTTTTATCGCAATTCGTGATGGCGAAATTTATTTTTGTCCCCTGAGGGCTTATATTTCTGTCCATGTTATATACGTATTAAAATAAAATAGTAAAGCTGAATATATTTATTTCATTATAGTAGTTAGTTGAATATAAAAACATTTACACGTATTTCCGGGCTAACAATTGAACATAGCCTACAATCACATTATGTAAGCTGTTCCGTAAATTTCATCAGGACGAATTTCTGATGATGCGATTCAAGTGAGCCGCGATTCAAGAGGCTTAGTCCAAACTGACACTGAAAAATGACTTAACGTAATGCCTATCGGTCATTTAAATTTGTCTCGCAAAGCCTTGAATTCCGTAATTGCCCAGAGGATAACTGTAAATGCATCCATCATGTGCGCATGCGTAGAGACGATCGCTGCTTACGACGTGGATGTTACAGCTTGGGCCTGCAATTTTCAAACAAGCATTAATCATTTGAAAGAGGGATGCTGCGAATAGCATTTCGTAGGTATTACCAGCAGCGAATCTGCTCATCTTATACTAGTTAGAGTAATATTCCACAGATATTTAATGTCTTAAACTAAGTTACTTAAAATTAGTTTATGCAACATAAAAAAAAAAACGTTTTATTTGTAATAGGAAGACTGGTTTCCAAACAAATAGGTGACAGCGTTTGATTGGTACAAAACGAAGTAAATTCCAACCTACAAGTAAATTATACGTGAGCGTTCAGAAAACTTAATTTATTTGTACATTGGATTTTACTTACACACGAAATAATTATAGTTTGTCAAATAATATGCATTTTTAAGATGTTAAGTTGGTTCTCAATCGTAGATCTGATGAAAAGACTAGACATAGAAACTGCTGGAAGTATACACTTTCTCAGCCAGTCAACTGGGGAGCTGATAGGTTGCAAAAATAGTTCTGCCGTCCAAGAAAGAACACCGTATCTCAGAACGAAAAACAAATTGTGGAAAATGAGAAAACATAAATTTTTAACTTCCATAAATGTTATATTTCAAAACATGTTTTAGCTCTTAAGTAGAACACAATTTTAAACTTATTTGATAACTATATTTTTATCAAACAACAGATGATGGCAGCATTGTCCTCTACCAATTTAGTCAATTTCGGTCACGTTGTAAGAACAGTCGAAGAAAAAACTGCTATTTGAATATATATCAGAAATTTCTACTTGATAGTTGTGCAAATGGTTTATATGGGCCCTTTCGAAGCTTTACCACTATGTTATTTACCACTTATTAGCTTCAATACAAATCACTTTTGACAATTAATCTGAAAACAGAAAAATGAAAAAAGTCTACTTTTACGTGATGATTCATTTTACGAGATAAGTTTTAAGGTCATAAGCTTGATGCAAAAGGTTCGTAATTCCTTCAAATGTTTTCAGGTCGAAGCACTTTATTTAAGTCTCATTTTAGCTATATTTATTTCTAACATTTAGCCTCTCGTTGAAAAGCTATAATTTAGTAAATCAAATAAATTATTTAAAACCTATGCATAATTTTGAATCGCAATATAGCCACAGTTGTTTCGAAATTTATTCCAGCTAAGTGATGCTTAAACTGAGAATAAAATACATTCAAACTGCTTATGCACAAAATTATCGTGACTTCCAACAAACAAATGTTTCACATACAGAAACACTCGAATCTTACTGATATTTACATTTTCAAATGAAGAGCACAATCTTTCTAATTTATGTCCACCGAAGATACTCGATGACGCGTTTTGAATGTGCCGTGATTTAAGAGAGTTAGCCCAGACATGACACTGAGAGGCGATATTGTTAATTCCTGACCGTCCCTTTAATTAGTCACGCGGAGTGATGAATGTTGTAATTGCACACGGGAGTGGAATATGAATTCATCTTGGATGTACGCATGTAGATGAAAGCAAGGGACGAAAGGAAGGGAAGGGCTTAGGACTACAATTTTCCAACATCCATTAATCATTTTCTAAAGTAGCGTGGCGAATTATAAATTGCAGGTTAAAACGATTACTGCGATTGTGTAGTTCAAAGTTCGGTTTAGTGTTTCAGTATCGGCAGCAATTTCATGGTTATGTTATTCATCTGGTGTAAGCAATGTTCCAAATTGCATATATTTATTTTAATAAATGTTTCATTCTTCTCAAGTAAATGATTGTTTTTTCTAAGTCGCTAATAAATTGAGTTGTATGTAAATTTAATAATCATACGTCTTTTTTTTAAACTATGTTTCCCGTTTCTGACCTGCATGCAATTTACTGTTGTGTTAGTTAAAAAATGAAAAAAATAATTCCTAATTAATTTTTTTAGGTACGTCTAGAGGTTGTGTTAACCCTTTATGTTCAAAATTAATTTAACAATGAATTTTTGTATTTTTTTTCTTTTTTGGTTTTTTGAGTTGCAAATACATCAAAAAACCTTTTTACCGAACATAAATTTTGAAATTATTGGGGGTCTAAGGCCCCTACCCCCCAGAGCCCCTAAGAAAACTGTTTCTGATCGAAGGTACCACTTGCCGGCCTCTCAGCGAAGTACAAGGAATGATACTTAAAAGCTTCAGCATGATTCCAGCCACTCATACTAAATTAATATAAGCGGGACTTATGAGTCCCATCGGGGCATAAAGGGTTAAATCCATCAGTACTAACAAAGTCGAAATACATTATTTATGATCAAAAAACAAAACTGTGTTTTTCAGGTGTTTTTTAATGACAGCAAGGACATTTTCCCTACTCCATCAGGATATATTTCCCCCTTTAAATAACATTATAAAACCTATTATAATCGTCAAAAAGTGATAGTAGCTAGCTAAGTTAAAGCTAATTATTATATAATAAAATAATATTAAAAAAATTCCTAAAATTCAGATTTTTTTAATTTTATTTATTTATTTTATACAATAGTCTTGTATTTTTGACTTTTGGCTCTATTATGTCAAAATCTGCTGCCTTTTCGCATTTCGTCTAAAAATCTGTTTAGATCTTTGACTTATTTCTATTTATGTAAATAATATATAATGCTGGTTATATCACTCTGAGTCATCAGTGGGGCAATATAACAATTGTTGTTAAAATTATATTTCTAAGCAGGACCTAACTTATATCCAATGATAAAAATGCTACGCTTCCCTTCAAGATCAGTAGAAAAATACTGCACGTTATTCTATACTTTCCTGCGAAGCAACTACCTCTGAGAATATAATTTGAGCACAGTGTGTGGTTGTAATTTTGAAAAATAGTAGCTGGAACTATTAATCCTGCGGGAAAATCGACATCTTATGTTCTAAATATAGAGCTAATATTTTGGGTAGATACGCTACAATGATAATGAAAAGTGTTATTTGTCTTGTTTTTTTTTTTTCAATTAGATTATCTGTAGGAGGATGGAGTGAAAAAAAAAGCGGTAACGTACTGCATAATTTTTCTGGTTTTCAGCGCTTAAACTGTAAAAACAATGCAAATAACAAAACAGAATTTAGTGGGTTAGTTTGACTGTTTTCGTTACTACTGACAGTGTTTGGCATTAATGGTATAATGAGCAGTGACATTTCTGATTCATCTCTCACTCGAACAAATGCATCCCTCTTGGTTAATTACAAATCGTATAGCTGATGTATATTTATTTAACGTTACGCATTTCTTAACTGATTTAACATGACACGGGAAGTTTTGGAAACTCATTAATTTGGTATAAGCAGGCTATCAAGACAAAATATTTCAAAATTGTATCCGGATTTCTCCTGGTAAGTGGGGGTCCAAATTTTTCCTAGATCCAATTGTGGAAGAGTTCTTGGTAGTATATTAGCTTTGAAATTCAAATCAGGTTTGCTAATTTTCGATGTTTTATTGAATTTCCCAAACCATGCAGTCGTAGTTCCACATAAACCAAACTTTTTGATGATGTCGCAGTCATCTGCAATCATCACTGTTGCATTTTTTGGATTTCCAAATTAACCATTGTGCAGAATCGCAATATTGATCATGATTTAGTAGAGAGAAAACGATATGTTTTGTTGTTTCATAGAGATATACGGAATTATTCTAGCAAAAGCGACAAATTCTAGCAGTAAAACATGTTAGTGAGTATAATGTCCTCATACGGTACACTGAGATGAAAGAGTCACTTTTAAAATTGGATTAGCATTAAAGATGTGCCCCTTTCATTCTCGCTGCTTTATATATTCTGCTAGTATATAAGAATGTAACTCCGAATATTATTTTCACTCAAGGTGATTAACAGCTACAAATCGAGTTTTACGTCCATATATGGGTGCTTCTACACTGTTTGAATTCAGACGGTCGATATAAAACTTCTTCTGAAACTGATTGTGTTAATGTTATTGTATGTTTAAGGATTTTAGAATATTGTCTTTTGTATGAACCACCCAGGTCATTCACTATAGTTATTTTATTTTAGAGTTAACAGATGAAAATAGTCGAAAATGTATACTCCCCTGTCATGACCATACACTATTTTTTATACAAACATGTTCGACGTTTTATTTTTCTAACCTGACATAATGTTTTTTACCATAACTATACACGTACATAACCATCAAAACATATTTCATCCATAAACATTGCAAAAATAATTGCTAATGTTTTTAAAAAATACACTTTTTGACATTCCACAACAACAGAGTCACCCTCACCTGGCGAAAGACTGAAATTAAGCATAAAATATGCAACAGGATGAACTTGACTGCGAATAACCAGTGTGATGCTGAGTAAAGTTAAAAGCAAGCTAGGAGGTTTGAAAAAAATTCAAATATTATTGCAACAGTTCTTGTTGAAAGTACCACAAAGCGTACTGTGCCAGTCAATGTAGTATTTCAACTGGTAGGAATAAGTTTTTGCCCGTTACCTAAATGTAAGTATGCATAATGTAATATTTATTGTGTCAAGGTTCTGGTAAGAAGAATGCGCGATATTGTTTTTATGGTTATGTGTGATTTTGTCACTTCTCTGGCGGCATTCCACTGTCAGTTTTGTGTCTCAAAATGCTAAATGTACGTTAAAACTATATTATAAACATAATAAATTTCATTTTTAATCTTAATTATACCTGTAAATGCAATTTGAATAAACGTAAATAATGCGGGAAGTATTTTTTTCGGGTCCACGGTACGACTTGTATGCAACATTCGGTGTTTTTAATATTTATGTCAAAAGTTACATTTCGAAAAATTTATTTGGACACATGTCGTATAGAAATGATTCCATCCCAAGCAGCACAAAGGCGTTCAAAACACGTTCTGCAACACGCACAGAGCGCACCAGCCGGCACGTTCAAAACACGTTCTCGCAGCACGTGTTGTCAACGTCTATGTGTCTAATCGATCGATGGTAATATCACACGTCGAAATCTGGTGTTGACCACCTTTTTTTGCCCCAGTTTTGAACGTGAAATGATAGGAAATATTTAGGTTCTGGAAATACGTTTGTTTTCAGTGCTCCCCAGCTAAAAAAGTATACTACGTATACCCTACTATCCGGACCATGACGTGTTTTAACCGTGACGTCGTTTTTGATCCGCCATTTTTGATCCACGATCGTCGCCATCTTGGTTTTAATTATTTAATTACTTAATTAATTTATTTAATTTAATTATTGATTGTTTAATTACTTTGAATTTAATATATTCATTCCGCGGGATTCGAACGCGGGTCCCTTGCGACTCCAGCAGGACACGCTAACCACTAGACGCTACTTGATCATATAGAGGGAGAAAAATAATACTTTAAAAGAATTTTTTTTTTGCAGGAGGCGCCATCTATGAAAGACTAAGGGCGTAAATCATATCATTTTATTAGTATGAATATAATTTTTTTTACTGAAATGCATGCAAATCTGATTAGGATCTTGGGAGAAAGAGTTGTTTAGGATAAAACTTAAAGTTTCTGCAGATATGATTCCTCCCCCCTTTCTAAAAAGCAGCAATTCACGACCTCAATTCTGAGAAATTAAGCACCTCCTTAAGCAATGAAATGACACCGTGAAAATATTACTGTTTTTGCACGTCAAATATCACGTTCCTTACGCACTGAAATGACACCGTGATAATATTACTGTTTTTGCACGTCAAATATCACGTTCCTTAAGCACAGAAATGACACCGTGATAATATTACTGTTTTTGCACGTCAACTATCACGTTCCTTAAGCACTGAAATGACACCGTGATAATATTGCTGATTTTGCACGTCAAATATAACGTTCCTTAAGCACTGAAATGACACCGTGATAATATTACTGTTTTTGCACGTCAAATATCACGCTCCTTAAGCACTGAAATGACACCGTGATAATATTACTGTTTTTGCACGTCGAATATAACGTTCAAGGGACACTTAGCACCGTTATTTGACCAATAACACCATTTTTGCACCAAATTTGAACGTTCTGGTGCTGCTGGGGATACTTTGATTTCACTCCGAAAAATAAGTGAAATGTTTGAAAAAAAAAAACAGAATTCTGCCAATAGTGTCACTTTCCTGGCAGCCCCTTTTCCCCCCTGGTATTAGTATAACTCAAAAAAAAGGTCTGTCTTCTGGCCCTTACCACTACAATCATAAAAATATCTGCGACTAGTGCTGATAATAAGTTTGAAATTAAACAGATTAATTTTTCTCCTGGGACACAAAAACTCATTGACCGTAGAATCACCCATATAACAACTAATATTAACCCTCAAAAAATTTTAACACCCCTACGAGAATGTATTACTAAATTATACTCCCCAATGTAGTTTGCAATTAAAACTCACCACTTCCCATAGAAAGATTCTTCACACCTCTTTAAAATAACAATCAAAACTTGTTATTTTTTTCCTAATTGTGATAAATATTGTGATTTTGCTCAAACATACTTTGAGTGTCCTGAAATTATAACAGCTATAATTACAGATAAATAATATGTCATCAGAGAACCTGGTTTGCATCGGATTATGATGTAGGGTCAAGGAATTTGCTGGAGCACAAAAAATTGCGATTTTGGATTTTAACTTCGAAGCTTAAATGCAACGACGAGGTCATCGATTGGAATAAAAAGGGTTGGCAACTTACTTATGGGAATTTCAGGCAAAGCTTTTTGGACTAATCGAAGAGATATTTAAAGTCAAAAGCGTTAATGACAAACATTCCCTTTCTCACAATGTTTAAAAGCCTATAACTTTGTGATTGTTAAGAATATTGAAAGTTTTTCGTCTGCTATTTTTGCCCAGATATTTTTAAGTTTTTTAAAGAAAATGTATCCAGCCCTATGAAAATGTTCCACAGGTAAAAAACCTACATTTGACAGGATTTTTATGAAACTTAACTACAGGTACGGCAGAAAAACCTGGACACTGATTTTTTGTGATGATTTTATTAAATAAAAGAAATTTAGCAAAGCAACAATTAATAATGTTAACACGCGAGAGCTCGCGCGGGGTCGGAAACGACCCCATCCCTTTTTTGTTTCCATTTCTTGGAATTTCATGGACATATAAGGAAACCCTCTTTTGGGTAGCTGCCATTGTGTCCTTGATTGATATGTGGGTGTGGTTGGAATTTTCTTTAATCCTTTTAATTCTTGTAAACTAGGGGGGTTCTTGCGATTGGAGTCTTTTACGAGTACTGACGTCAGTAAAGTTCTCGGAACGGAACAGGTGTTTGGAGTCGATTCCATTCAAAGAATTTTGAAACATTTTGTGAAAAGGAAGTAGTTTTCAGCAATCCTTCTTCTAGCCATGATTTTCAGTTACCAAGCGTGTCGTTCACAATGATTATGTAGTTCTGTCCTTGCAAATTCATATTTTTCAATTGCTTTTGCACTACTTATAACAAAGAAAAGATGCCGATTCCATATGAGCAAGGGATGAAGCATTTTAGCTAATTACTAGCCGATGGAGAAAGTGATGAATATGTGTCATTTCAGATAATGAAGGTTTAGCAATAAAAAAATAAAAAAACACTTTAGTGACTTTGACAGTAAAAGCAACTTTTCTTTTAGCGAAAATTCTGATAATCCTGATACATATGACATCTTTATTGGAAGAGATAAAGAAACTAGTTGGCAAAGATATAAATTTAGAGCTAATGTTTGTACTACAGTTCGAAATATAAGTATTTTTTCTTCCTGCACCAAAGGGAAACGCAAAAAATGTTACTGATGTGTTTGAAAGCTAGAGCATTTTCGTAATAGTTCATAAAGCACTTTCTTTATGCATTTCAAATCAAAAACTGGTCACTGTAGAAGTCTCTGTTAGTGTAAAAACATAAATGAATAAAATAAAATAAAGAAGTCAGGAAAAGAAATGAAGAACAACACATTGGGGTCGTTTTCGACCCCGCGCGATTGCTCGTGTGACAAAACATGGCGCGATTTCTCGCGAGTGAACATAAACGTCTTACAATAATATACTCTGCCGGTTTCGAAGAGGCTTCCTCCAGCGGTGATACACAGATCTAAACGTAACTTGACATTTTCAGCTATGAGCAGCAGCTCTTAAAACGACAATCGGTCCCATTCTCAAAGCAGCGACTGCTTCAGCAACTCCAAGTTTTTGTGGGGCTTAGCACAGGCCCTGTCCTACAAAATGGACCACAAACTGTAATCCGTGGGATTCATATCCTGCTAGTAGGGGGCCATTCCGTAGAGGATATGGAGTGAACCAGATTCTGTCGTTTTGGCGATTATGCGCCTGTTCAACAGTGAACAGTTCTCATCTGTGAAGAGGATGCGCTTTCACCTCTCACCTGCGGCCCGACGTTTGAGCTGGCGACATGTTTGAAGTCTCACGCGCCTGCTCTCTTCAGTGAGACGTTACCCTTTTTGTTGCTTGTACGGCTTCAGTTTGAGCTCTTGTTTAGCTATTTGGCGAACTGATCGATCGCTGATTCGATCTCACGAGCGATTGTTTTGAATGGAGACCCTCGAATTTCGCTGCACTCGCTTCTTGATGAGCCTACGGTGGGAAAATGTGTTCAAGGTCCGTTATCTTTAGCTTCCTGAACGGCGTAAGTCATGACCAAGCTCTTTGTACCGGCTAATTGCATCGGAAACAGTCTGTCGAGGAATTTTGAGCAAACGAATTGACGTTTACCAGCTCGAAACAGTAGCAAAATAGCGACGCATATTTCTGTCATTCTGCAAACAAAACAACAATGATGAGTATAAAATCGAAACTGCACTCCTCAATGCAGGAAAACATGGAATCTTTTACAAAAGGAATTAGCTGTATACGGTAAAACGTGTTGGTGTCAGAACGTGACAAACTTCGTCCGAGTTTTTTTGTCGCACCCTGTATAATGAAAAAGAAACTAAATTTAAAACTGAGACGCTTGGTGTTTAAGATTTGTCGAAAGCAAGTAATATTTTCTTCAATATACATATGTGAGTTCCTATTAGTAGATATATTCTCAAGTAATAGCTTGCACAAAACGTTTCATATGAAAGCAAAATTGTTACCTTCTTTTTCAACTTTTGGTTATAATAAACGTTATTTAAAAAAATGTATTACTATTTTTTTCTTTATTTTTGAAGACATAGTATCCAGATTTTTATCAATTGTATTGCGTTGTGTTCCATGCTGATCCACTTTTGAATTATAACTGAACTTTAATTCATGCAAATATTTCTTTTCCCGTTCTAAAAATCCTCCAACCGGTCAACTATATTTATAAGCAAGTTTTTACATTAAATGTCTAACTGTTTGAAAAAGTTTCTTAGAAGAGCCTTTTTTATTTTTATAACTTTCCGGACGACAATTTGAACGCTTTTCCATCAAAACCTTTAAAGAAACATCTTGTAAAATTCCTAAATCCCCTATACTGTTGTGCTTATGCTCATTATTAGCATAGTAATATCAATAAAGCTATTTACATTATATTATAAATAGCTTCGCTGCAGACACTATACATTTCTCGTATTTTATCAATATATTTGCTAAAATAGCTGTAGTTAGACACGAGCTTAAAAAAATCTGTTTTGATTACTTAAAGGATATTAAATTTTATTTTTCCTCAATAATATCATCTGTTTTTAATTGAAACGTTTAATGCCTAGAATGTGTCACGAGCAACTTTGCTATGAAAGACAAAGTGTTTTTTTTTTTTTTTTGAAAGTTTTTCGGATTTTTTTTTATTATTTTATTACTTTTCCAATGCACTTGCAGTCTCTTTATTTTATTTCGCTAAAGAAATCTTTTATGGACGCATTGTGAACTGGTAAGTTTATTGTCAACTTACCAGTTTATGTTAAAAACGTATGGATACACACAATTAAGGTTGCTGATATACCAACTCTTTAAATTTAATATCCTTTTTAAATTACTGTTCATGTCAATTACAGATATTTCAATATTTATTAAAATTATGAGTTTGGAGATGCTCGGATTCTATGCATTTTAACTGTGTTTTTCAAAATTCTTAACATTTTACCTATGATTATGTATATGTATACCTGTGATATCATCATACGTATGCTTACATTTCGATCAATTGCATTAACAATATTTAAAATTTTATTAATTAATCATCAACGTAGTGATCAACCTGCTGTTTTTTTACCATCAATGTTTGTAAACTTTTAAAGGCAACGTAAAAATGTTGTTAAAATTGTACCTAGTATGTTGAGGTGATAAAAAATTAAGAAATCGTATATCATTAGTTAGGTATTGAAATATTTTATTATTTAGTAATTAAATATTGTGTTTGCTTAATAATTGGGTACTTCGTTGAGTTGATTTTTGTACTGAAATTGTGAAATAAATTCGATTCATAAGTTAGGAAAGGAGATCGTATGTAAATGTAACGAGACGACAGTCCCAGGTTTGATTCTAGGCTGACTCATCTCGCGTTTTTCATTTCTCGTTTTTTTTGACCGTAAAATTTTACAGTAAAATAGAATTTTACGTTGAAAATTATTAGCAACGTGGATGCCAGTAAGCATTTTACCATAAAATATAAGGATTTTTTTCAGTGTAAACCACTGCTCATATATTGCTAAAATCTCATTGTATAGGATGCAAAACTTATCGGATACCGATGATCGGATTCTACTATTGCCGACAAGACCATGGTGCCATTCCCGATGAGAATGCATCAGAATCCGTTCATCGGCCGATGAGAAATTTATTGGGTTTCGATGAATGGTCTTTCATCTGCCGATGAGATTTTGCTGCTCCAGTTTATAATGTTGTTCATCATGCCTTTTCAATTGATTAAGCTTTTGCTTCGCGCAACGCTGAGGCAAAAACCGCTATTACCTATCAAAAATGCAACTCACTAGCTATGAGAAAAGAAAAATGGTTGTGTTTCATTACAATTTTATTGAAAAGAAAAACAAAACGAACAATTTGAAAAATAAGTTCTGTTTACAGCAGTATCACTTGAAATAAAAATTGCTTAGAGACAACTCGATTTCAAATTTGCTTTTAGGCGGATCGTAAGGCAACGTTTTTGTAAAAAGAATTTACTTCCTTCAGAAGCGTGTTTAAAGAAATTTTCAAGCGATTCATCAAAGCAAATACTAAGTCAAGCGATAAATAATTTCAAAGAATATCTTTACTTTGAAATAAATAAGACGCTTTCACAAAGCAGAAAAGAGAAATGCATTTTTTAAAAGTGCATCAATAAACGCTACAAAAAATTTAAAGGCGCAGTAAAAGATATTCCGTACGAGGAAATTCTGTTTAGCGTTTGATATCATTGGAGTATCTTAAACACAGTGAAATGGAAAATATATTTATTTGTGAATCTTGAACGCACGCCGTGGTTGTTTTTCCGATTTTAATACAAACCTGCTTTTAACAAATAAATAAAGAACAGTAATAAAAAGATTAAAAACAATACATTGGGAAGTTATTGAAAAATAAAGTAATCTCAAATGAACTTTGCTCTTTATTTCTGTTGATTTTGATATAATTAACATATTTTAACCTATCATTGTCAGTATCACTTGACAAGACTGCCAACTCTTCGTAATTTACGACATTTTAAAACAAATAATTGTACTAAAAAATAAAATATGTTTTAAATGCTTGAACTATCATACAAATTATTTTTGGTTATAAAAATACAAAGTCACTTTGATTTGGAAATCCGATTACAATTAAGATGAAAGATGTGAAAACTACAAACTGCCGTACGGTTGCACGGGCTTGAGTTTCGTAACTTATTGACACTTATTTAAAACTGTTTAACTTAACCCTGCTGCTGTACTGTCTAAAAATTTTTCGTGCGACCTCCGAGACATCTGCGCACGCGCCAAGTCTCTTCGGACTTTCTCGAAATAGTGGGGAAAAGCAACGAGGAAGTAGTAAGCGAACAAAAGCTGAAGGCATCGGGTAGTGCGCATCCTAAACCTATCTCCCTTTTTAGCCTACTTTCCCGTTAAAAATAAAAGAAAGACGAAAAAAGTATTAAAAGTAGCTTAATGCATCTAAAAAATATCGCCAAGTCCAAAAAATATCGCCAAGTTAAAAAAAATATCGCCAAGTCCAAAAAATATCGCCAAGTTAAAAAAATAAAAAGGTAAAATGAATATCGAAAAATTAAAAATTTGAAAGTAGGGTATTGAGATGGGGAATTTGTGCGTCGGTCGGTCGGTCGGTCGGTCGGTCGGTCTGTCTGTCCCCCCCTAATAACTTTTGAATGAACATTCCGATTTGGACAAACTTTTTTTTGTTGGAAAGATCTCGGCGAGTACAGCTCATTCCCATATTTGATTTTTTGATTTGAACAATTTTTGGTTCAACTTTGAGCCGTTCAAAAAACCGGTCCCGCGATACTAACTTTTTAATGAACAGTCCGATTTGAACAAACTTTTTTTTGTTGGAAAGAACTTTTCAAGGGTACTTCATTCCAGTATTTACATTTCCGATTTGAACAATTTTTCGTTCAACATTGAACCGCTCAATCAAGCTGTCACCCCTAATAACTTTTGAATGAACAGTCCAATTTAAACAAACTTTTTTTTGTTTGAAGAATCTCGGCAAGGATACTTTATTACCGTATTTAAATTTTCAATTTGAACACTTTTGGTTCAACATTGAACCGTTTAAGCAACCTTTCTCCACCTAATAACTTTTGAGTGAACCGTCCGAATGGAATAAATTTTTTTTTGTTCGAAAGATCTCAGCGAGTGCAGCTCATTCCCATATTTGATTTTTCGATTTGGACAATTTTTGGTTCAACTTTGAACCGTTCAAACAACCGGTCCCGCGATGCTAACTTTTGAGTGAACAATCCGATTTGAACAAACTTTTTTTTGTTCGAAAGATCTTTTCAAGGATACTTCATTCCCGTATCTACATTTTCGATTTGAACAATTTTTCGTTCAACATTGAACCGCTCAATCAAGCTGTCACCCCTAATATCTTTTGAGTGAACAGTCCGATTTAAATAAACTTTTTTTTGTTCGAAGGATCTCAGCAAGGATACTTCATTACCGTATTTAAATTTTCAATTTGAACACTTTTTCGTTCAACATTGAACCGTTCAAGCAACCTTTCCCCACCTAATAACTTTTGAGTGAACCGTCCGAATGGAATAAACTTTTTTTTGTTTGAAAGATCTCGGAGAGGCTTTCCCATACATTCCCATATTTCGCTTTTTGATTTGAACCATTTTTCGTTCAATATTGAACCGTTCAGAAAAAAAAATTAACATTAGCGTCTACGGGGAATTTAAGTTGAATGTTGATCCTGAACTTAAAGTCGGATTTCCTTCAAACTAACTTTGTAAGAAAATGGTTTTGATAAATAATGTTTGTAACGTACTTTTCTGAGTAATCTTCTGTGAGGACTCTGATTCCGACTCCGACTCCGCAAACATGACGGAAATGCAGGCTCAGAAAAAAAATTACTGACTGTGCAGACGATTTTTTGTTTATTTATTCATTTGTTTTATTTTATTTATTATTATTATTATTATTATTTTTTTTTGGCAGACGATGTTTTTTTTGTAACAAAAATTTTTCATTCACGAGAACATTTTATTCTTTATTTATATTTAACAACTGGCAACAGATTAAAAGTGAAATTCGAGACATTTTATTAACGGACGAGTTTTTTTTTTCTTTTTTTTTCTTTCTTTGATAAAATGTGTTTTGATGCTCTTTGTACTTTTATTTATTTATTTATTTATTTTATTATTATTATTATTATTATTTTTTTTTTTTTTGAAAACGATGGAGGATTTTTTCTACGGAGGAACTAACAGTTACACTCTTTAAAAGGTGCGACAAAACTTTATTTATTCGTTAATTACTTTTTACGTGTCTATTTCATCTGATGAAAGGGGTATATTTTGCTTTTCGAAATCAGCTCTTAGTGCTAACAAGGTATGTTTGACATAATTTTAAGTCTCAGATAATCAAGAGAATAATGATCAGATGCGAGAATGCCGATGTCGATGTACGGGAAAGTAGGCTCGTTTAGTTCTTGACAGAACTTCTTGTTTCAAATGGAACCTTCCGTGGCTCCCAGGCGCACAATACGCAATCAGACAGTATTCGTTCCGAACATACATACACTGTGTGTTAAAGCGCCACCTAGGAACTGTATGAAACCGCCTGTATGGCAAATTGGAAGTAGTTTGCCAATGAAACTGTAATTTATGCGAGCTTAAAAGTATGTTCATGCATCGGAAAGTATGTTGCATTACCCAAATCCTCTACAAGCTCAAGGAAGATACAGTCCACATTTGCTAGTATTACTTTGTATGCGTTTTTTAGTAGTGAACCAGCATACTTCAAGGAAAAAGAAACACTGTGTTTGGGTCCAAATAGACATAACGTATGTAATTATGAAAAAAAGTGTGCTTGATTATGTTAGAAACTCTTGAGCATAAAATGCACTTTTTTAGTGAATTATTTTTTATATCTAATCCTTAAGAAAACGCAGAAATAAAATATAAATATGATAATAATTTTAGCTTTCGCAAAAATAAGAACTAGCATAAAATTATGCAAGCAAATATTTCTTTGAATTCATTAGAAATCGAGAAATTGTTAAAAAGTGAAGTGCGAACAATTTCACATTTCCTAAGAGGTTCGCTCCTAGAGTCATTTTAGGTTTTTGGTTAGGGTTTAGGTTCTCAAAACCTTTGAAATGGGGTCCTCTGAATTCGATACAATTTCCTCTTCATATTAAACAGCCTGTAGCAAGTCATGAATCTCTCGTTCGAGATAAATAAAGATTTCTCATTAAAGCTCTATTCAAGTACAGTTTATAAATAGCATTACTAAGCACGGAATTATTATCAAAGCAAATGTATTGCTTTTACTGTTGTTTTATTTATAATTGGTAAAGAAAAAAAACTTATGGTAACTAAAAAATATGCTATAAATGTAAATTTTCTGATAATAATTGAAAAAAGAAATGAGGTCGTGTTTACCTTCAGAACATTGCTCTTTATTATATTGTTTTTCTTTTCAGGAACTACAAAACAACAGTTTGTCAGTACAGATCCAGTTTTTGCCGAGCCAATACCAAATATCACAGTAACAGCAGGAAGAAATGTGAGCTTACCCTGTATTGTAGACAATCTTCAAAATTATCGAGTGAGTATAGCAGCGCATAATTCACCACTTAATCCAATGAACAAAAATAAGTCACTTTACAGGCCATTATAGTATTTGAAATACTGTACCTTATAGCCAAACTAGTGTAAGTCCGAAAAGTGCTGATTCTCGCTTTATTACTTCATTATATGTAGAATCTTATTTCACTGTCGATCCATGAAAACGTTGTTCGCTCCAAAAAATTCCTTCACAGTTATTTAGCAGCGTTAAAAGAACGCGAGTCTCATCTTTTGTATGTATGAGACAAACATTTTCACGCTTTCCTCAAAATTAATAAAAATTTACTTATATTAGTCTGGCTCGGAGTTACACAATAAATATTATGTATAAGCTCATTGCAATACAAAATACTGATATATTATTATTTTTTTAATTGATAGATTAAGCATTATTGAGAATTTTTCTGAAAAATGGATATTTATCATCATGTTTCTCAAAACTTGCGTAGTACTAATAATACGACATAGGGTTATATGTCGTTATTATATGCCGACATATTATGCTTGTTAACTTCAGATGATTAGAGTTCAAAACTGTAAAGAGGTTGTCGTGAAGAGACTAGGGGTTTGGAAATCTGACCCATTAGTGGACGATCTTGTGATTAAAAGATTCGAGGTCACAAAGACCCGCTCAGTACATGCGTAGTACGTGCCTATGATATACTGTTGAATCAAATGTCAATTTTATGTTGGAAAAAAATCATTTATGCGGGTTATTGAGCAGTTACAACGGGTAGAATAAACACATATTCCTTCCCCTTCATCTCCTGTCTAAATTGTATAACTTAATGGATATCGTGGCACCAGTTCTCAGCTGTTAATCTTTAAATTCGGAAGCAAAATGCCCCTAGAAGCAGTGGCACTCTTTTTTTAAGGGATTGTGCTATCCATATCCATGCCTACGTGCTATTTTTTCAATTCAGTTGCTTGTTACATAGTTTTGATTTTGCAAAAAGTTTTGAATTCTTGTCTGATACCATAAATTGAAGTATTTATACATATTTAACTCACTTCACTTCTATTTCAATTACTAATGTAAACCAATTAGATTTGATTTGCTTGAGCAGAAAATGTACATCTTTTGCACTAAAAAATTACGAAAAGAAAACCATTTTGCTTTTAGCTAAATAAAATTTCACTCTAGCAGCATGAATTGAATCCAAAGAATCCCCTTCCATTCCACGACTGCAAACATCTTTCCATCGCACATGTAAAAGAGAACTATAAAACGAAACTTATCTCAAAGCATAAAATCAGTGAATATTTTTACCAACCCTTAATGCAGAATAATGGAACCAACTTTACTGCATCCCGTGATATCGCTCTAAACGCTTTACAAACCGCAATGAAAAGATCTGAAACAGCAACTGACTCTGGAAATCAATTGAATAAAATAGAAGTGCACGAAGTATGTTAACTTGGTTTGCTCCGAGGATAAAGTTTCAGGGTTGTATTTATTTATGGCATTCATTTGGTACGGTAAATGCATGGTTCATCTCAAGCCCTCGCCTAAATGGTTTTCGTGACTCTAAATGGGGATAATTTGCATCGGAAACAACATTTATTCTACAATATATTCACATTTGTTTCAGTTTCAGGTATAAAGAGAGAGAGAGTTTTCCAAAAGTTTCTAAGTACTAAAGAAAATAAATAAATCTTATTTAGTTCTAAAAATAACGAAAATATACTTAGCTAAAATCTATAATACGTATCATATGAGCGTATCATATGATCATTTTAATCGAAGTGTTCTCATGAGTCTTAACTAATAGTTCGTCCTTTGAAATTTTTAACAATCGTAAGCATTAAGAATTGAAATGCTTTAAAGAGCATGTTTGGTTTTTCATTCACTAAAGTAGTTTTAGTAATAACGCATATACAAAAACAAAAAAAAAGTGATTGATGAAACACTCATTCGCCTTATTTTGCATTTTTCAGAACATCTGTAAACATTCAAAATAATTACTAACGAACAAAATAACTGAAAATTTAAAAAAAAGTATCTACTATGAGAATTTCAACACATGTTAACCTTGGGAATGCCTGATGTAAATTTAAAAAATGCTTAAATGTTGGTAATTTTGAATATTATGCAAGGAATTGCTTAGTCGGGCAATTTTCACACAAAAAGTGTTCGCAGTACAGTAAAGCAATACGTTAATAACAAACGCTGAATACTTATATAAGGAACGTATACCATTATAATAATATCAATGTACAATAATATAAAGCCCTTACCTATTTCGTACCTTGAGGATGTATTACAGAGACGCTCCGATAAAGTGGAACTTGATCTTGACAATATTATATTATTTTCGGAGAATTGACTGAGTGATTGGCTCTAATACTGAGTTGGAATGCCTTTACTAGGAAGTTACTTAACTCAGTTAATAAATATATAATAACTTGTCTTCGTTTCTGAGAAATTAAACTTTCCCTAATCGAATATTCGAGTCTTTCGATTACTTCGTAATTCTAAAAATTATATCTACGCCGAAATTTTTATTTATCGTTTTAGTTGCTTTATTCATTTTTAGACTAAATAATGTCACTAGTTCAATACTTGTCATAGGCATGTGTGTATTTAAACATTGTATTCTATTACTATAGCGTCGGCTGTATCTTTGGGGGGAAAACATGATAATGATCTAGTATGAAATGAAATCATACTTTAGTCATATGTGTGGGATTTCATTTTAAAGATTTGCAAAGCTAATTGAGGTATGAAACGTGGATGTCTTGATTGATCGACATTGAGAAAGCTTTGTGAGTTGCCATATGTTCTTGGAAGATTTTGTGGCAAAAGGGCACTATAGACGAAAATTCGATAATTTACCTTAGAAGAATAGTGTAGAAATATCAATGGAGGGTAGAGTATTTTCTTGTGTCAAAGTGTAAAAGATGGTTAATTCTGACAATCATCGAAGTTATTGACAGATGTTTAAACAATGCTTATCCGAAAAATAGTTACACTTCAAATTACTTTTGACATAACATCAAGTTTAAAGTAGCATTTTTAGCCTACTTTCCCGTTAAAAACAAAAGAAAAACGAAAAAAGTATTAAAAGTAGCTTAATGCATCTAAAAAATATCGCCAAGTCCAAAAAATATCGCCAAGTAAAAAAAAATATCGCCAAGTCCAAAAAATATCGTCAAGTTAAAAAAATAAAAAGGTAAATTGAATATCGAAAAATTAAAAATTTGAAAGTAAGGTATTGAGATGGGGAATTTGTGTCAGTCGGTCGGTCGGTCAGACTGTCGGTCTGTCTGTCCCCCCTAATAACTTTTGAATGAACATTCCGATTTGGACAAACTTTTTTTTGTTGGAAAGATCTCGGCGAGTACAGCTCATTCCTATATTTGATTTTTCGATTTGAACAATTTTTGGTTCAACTTTGAACCGTTCAAACAAGCTGCCACCCCTAATAACTTTTGAATGAACAGTCCGATTTAAACAATTTTTTTTTTTGTTTGAAGCATCTCGGGAAGGATACTTTATTACCGTATTTAAATTTTCAATTTGAACATTTTTGGTTCAACATTGAACCATTCAAGTAACCTTTCCCCACCTAATAACTTTTGAGTGAACAGTTCGAATGGAATAAACTTTCTTTTGTTCAAAAGATCTCGGCGAGTACAGCTCATTCCCATACTTGATTTTTCGATTTGAACAGTTTTTGGTTCAACTTTGAACCGTTCAAACAACCTGTCCCGCGATGCTAACTTTTGAGTGAACAATCCGATTTGAACAAACTTTTTTTTGTTTGAAGGGTATCAGCAAGGATACTTCATTACCCTATTTAAATTTTCCATTTGAGCATTTTTTCGTTCAACATTGAACCTTTCAAGCAACCTTTCCCCACCTAATAACTTTTGAGTGAACCGTCTGAATGGAATAAACTTTTTTTTTGTTTGAAAGATCTCGGAGAGGCTTTCCCATACATTTCCATATTCCGCTTTTTGATTTGAACCATTTTTCGTTCAATATTGAACCGTTCAGAAAAAAAATTAACATTAGCGTCTACGGGAAATTTAAGTTGAATGTTGATTCTGAACTTAAAGTCGGATTTCCTTCAAACTAACTTTGTAAGAAAATGGTTTTGATAAATAGTGTTTGTAAAGTACTTTTCTGAGTAATCTTCTGTGAGGACTTTGATTCCGATTCCGACTCCGCAAACGTGGCGGAAATGCAGGCTCAGAAAAAAAAATGACTGACTGTGCAGACGGTTTTTTGTTTATTTATTCATTTGTTTTATTTTATTTATTATTTTTTTTTTTTGGCAGACGATTTTTTTGTAACAAAAATTTTTCATTCACGAGAACATTTTATTCTTTATTTATATTTAACAACTGGCAACCGATTAAAAGTGAAATTCGAGACATTTTATTAACGGACGAGTTTTTTTTTTTCTTTTTTTTTTCTTTCTTTGATAAAATACGTTTTGATGCTCCTTGTACTTTTATTTATTTATTTATTTATTTATTTTATTATTATTATTATTATTATTATTATTATTATTATTATTATTATTATTATTATTATTATTATTATTTGAAAACAATGGAGGATTTTTTCTACGGAGGAACTGTAACAGTTGCACTCTTTAAAAGGTGCGACAAAGCTTTATTTATTCGTTAATTACTTTTACGTGTCTATTTCATCTGATGAGAGGGGTATATTTTGCTTTTCGAAATTAGCTCTATGTGCTAAAAAGGTATGTTTGACATAATTTTCAGTTTGAGATAATCAAGAGAATAATGATCAGATGCGAGAATGCCGATGTCGATGTACGGGAAAGTAGGCTCGTTTAGTTCTTGACAGAACTTCTTGTTGAATCTTATATTCAAAAAAATTAAAACTTGTCAGGGAGCTCGTTCTTCCAATCACAAAGACAGTAGAAATCCTCACACCAGGCTATAGTCGGAATGATATCTATTAAGAGTATTCTTGATCGTGTTTCATACTTACTTATTTCGGCAAACTTCCCTCTCCCAAAAGCAAAAAATAATATTGTCAAGGTCAGATCGTATTATTAGACACAGATTTCGCGAGGTGTAAATTTAAGCATTTATTATATATTTAATTTTACCCATTGATTTCAGGTAGCATGGATTCACACCAACAGATATACACTTTTAACCCTCCAAAACAGAGTAATAACAAGGAGCTCTCGATACAAGGTAAGCCACAACAGTCACCGGACGTGGTGGCTTCACATTTCGAATGTTCAAGAGCGAGACAGAGGGGAATACATGTGCCAAATCAATACAATCCCCATGATGACGCAGGTGGGATACCTAGAAGTTGTCGGTAAGTAGTAAAGTTATGCTTCAATCAGCTAATTACAGTTCATATTATTTTTTTTAATTACGTTTTATAATCAAAATTTTGTTTCCTCGCTGCATTTGTTTTTTTATTTTCATTCGTTGTTTTGGACGATTTGTGATAAGTTCAAATATTTACCCTTCTAAAGCAAATATTCCTTTATGCATGTATTAAATAAAATCCGAAACGAGTGCGAAAAAAAATAATAAAATAATCTGTAGTGACGGTTAGCGTTAAAAAAAATTACATTAATTACGATCTGTATGACGATCGCTGTATTTTATTAAGATCAAAGAACATGGGTGTCATTTGAAATTTACGTCTCATGACATTTCGGTAGCTATGTTTTGTACTAGCGGTACCCGCACGGCTTTGCCCGTGGTATGAAATTAAAAGTTCATTTGTAAAAAAATGATATAGCAGAAAAAAATACTCTATTTTAGTTATAATTCAACTATAATTCCTCCTAAGTATGATATAAAAATTTGGTATGGACCCTACACTACTTCCTTTTACGTGTAAATTTCTTAGTAGATGCCTTAAGTGCTAAAATAGTGCTTGAAGTGAGTAAGATAACAATTCAAACATTTGCATCCCTAGTTTGCCACGAAACAATGCAAAAAAATGTTTTACAATGATTAATCTCCTAAATATCGCCGATTTTAACATCATTCAGTAGATTTTTCGCAAAATATCGCCAATAGCGCCAAATTGAACCCAAAAAAAAATTTTTTTCGCTAAATTTATTGCCAACTTGGCGATATGTCGCCAAATTGGCGTCAAACACTTAGTGACCAAAAGCTTGGCGAGATATCGCCAAGTGGTCGCGCCAATTCATATCACTTTGGTCTGCATTGAAAGCCCTGATTACCCCATAAAAGGGGTAAATCACCCCCTTGGGGACATTCGAATGCAACTCCAAAGATAGGTGCACAAAAATAAGCCAAAAGAAAAAATAAGAAAAATTTTGTTGCTCACAGAAACCAACAGAAATCTTACCAAAGTTTAAAAGAAGAAGAAAGTTTTCTTTCCTAACTTCAAAAACAAAATAATACATTTTCCGAAATGACATACTTTAGAAAGAACGTTGCAATATCGCAATAAGATAGAAGTAAATATACTGAAATAGAATTGAATGCCAAATTGTAAAAAAGTCGCCAAAAAAATAATTTTTAATATTGTCTTTCATTATTTATTAAATGCAATTATTGCTGCAAATTACAGTCCAACAATAAATAATCACATTGCAAAAGTATATTTGGAGCAATTTTTTCTTTTAAACTCAACTGATCCTAAAAATTTTAAGTATTAGTCATAGAAATTTCGTGCATTATTCTTCACAATGATAATAAAAACAATAAACATCGACAAAGATCAACCAGCAAACGATAAATTAAAAGCTAAATTCGCTCACTCAAGCCATTTGCTGCAATTTATATTGAAATAAATTAATAATGAAGTAAAATATGTTTTGCAGACGATAAATTTAGAATGGTATCCTGTATTTTAAGGAAAGGACTCGATTTCTCATTTGATTGACAGGTGCCATCTTATCACGGTTTTTAATATTTCATTTGACTAATTTTAATAAGGCTTGGAGTTTGGATTGTTACAAAAACAAATACATTTTTAAAATTATTAAGGGAAAAAGAACGAAATAAAAACGTAACCATGGTAACAACATGAAAAGTTGATTTCCGTTGATAAAATAATTCATTTCATCTCTATTTTCAAACAAATTTTATTCGCGAGCAAAGCCATTTTAGAATCGTTTGGCTTGCTTTACTGAAGGTAAGCCTTGAATTTCGGGATTCTAAAAACAATTGTTACAGCTCTCCTGATGATCGTAGAAACTTCGAAAAAACGTCATTTTGTGCAGAAAATTTCAAGCTTTCGAATGACATAAGACTTGAAAATGTGTATGGAATATTTCTTCCCTATTTTATCGAATTTCCTCTAAGAATTCGAATAGAAAAAGAACGAAATGGAATTTTCGAAAAATCGCTTCGAGGTGCAAAACTACATGCTACAAACTAATTTTGTGCCAAGTGGCATGAAAATCGACCGAACGGTTTTGGCGCTACGCGCGTAACAGACAGACAGACAGAAAGAAAGAAGGACAGACAGAACCACCTTCAGCTTTATTATTAGTAGAGATCTTCAGTAAGTGTTGATTTATGCATTATCTTTATACATTGTAAAAAATAAATGTTGTTTTTACAGTAGAATACAGCAAATTTTATAGTAATTAACTGTAAAAATTGCTAATTTTACAATAATAAACTGTAAAAGTGCTAGTTTTACAATACTTAACTGTAAAACTGCTAACTTTACAGTAATTAACTGTAAATTGCTAACTTTACATTAATTAACTGTAAAATTGCTAATTTTACAGTTTATTACCGTGTATTTTAGTTTTAAACTGGAACCTCTGCTGCCAGTATTATACTTTTTACAGTGTGGTTCAGCAAAATTTTACGGCAATAAACTAAAATTTCTAACTTTACAAAATAAACTGTAAAATTGCTAGTTTTACAGTTTATTACTGTGCATTTTACAGTTTTAAATTGGAACTTCGGCTGCTAGTATTATACTGTAAAAACAACAGTTCATTTTTTTGCAGTGTATATGTATCTCAGTAGGAATATGATTAAGGTGCTGATTCGTTTTAGTGTCAATCACTCCGAGAAAAGTGGTGAGATTAAACTTTTTTATTTTTAATCTTAATCGATGAATCTCAAGAAGAAATAGAAGCAATTAAATAAAGCATATTATATGCTATAAATTCAGTAGGAAGGGGGGCTGATTTGTTTTTTGTGCATTTCTATCCAAGGGGAGGTGGGATGCGTGACCTTTTTTTAGCTTAGTGATGACTAGGTGGTTTTTATTCATTTGAAATAATTCCGGTACACTAAACCACGACAATTGATGAATGCGACAAGCAAAAAAAATAAAAATAAATTATTTACTCTCTTTCCGGAGTCGCATATTTGGTATTATTTTAACCATATAGTAACACATGTGGACTGATCCGGTAGGGAAAAGTTATTTACGTTGATCAAAACATAATTTAACACAAACAACTTTTAAAATGTACACTTTAGCGTATATTCAGTTAGAGTCACGCATACTATAATACAAATTTGAATTGAAGAAATAGTTTTACAAATTGTGCAGTTTCGTAAAGTAAACTTTACTTTCTAAAGTAAATATTATCTCTTTATCTAAAGCCATGCTTCATGTAAAACAACAATAAAATAACTTTTTGTAATGGACCTAATATGTAAAATATATATTATAAAGGATATTTAAACAAATAATAATTTTAATAAGTTGTAATCAAGCTAAGCTTGTGAATTAGATTCGCGTTAGGAATCTCGTAATACTGAATTTCATAGAATTGCGGATCGCCTAGCAGAATTTCTTTTAGCACATATTAGTCACCGGAAGAAGAAAAAAAACCATGGAATAAACTTTTTGCAGGAATGAAACAAAAACTTTGTTAGAAATAATAAGACCAATCTTTGTTTAGGTTGCCTAATTTTATTTATTTCCTTTTCGCACCTAAGTGCTGCATCAGAACTAATGAAATTAAGACCTTTTAAAGTTCGTTTTTTACCACATAAATGGCAAAAGTCAACTCTCCAGAAAAATTCAGCTCCATTTATTTAGAACAGTGTTAAAAATTACCCGAAGTAAAAAAAGACAGGAAGAGTAGGAAAAACAACAAGAAAGTTTACTCTTTGGAGTTCACATAAGGGCAACTTCGCACAAAACCAATTTAATTACACAGACTTCTTAGTATTATCCGCTAGAAGAAAGAGACGAATAAACTGTAAGAAAAGAAAACAATAGCAGAAATGGCTTCATAAGGGCTATAACACTCGCTCAGGAAAGCGCACAAAAGAAAATGTTTGGATGAAAGGAGTTTTACCGTACGCAGGAACTTGTATCAAAGAAAATAGTTTTTCAACGCAAAGTTTTCTTCCCTTTCTTTGCTTGTTTTTAACTATTAAAAGAAAGATGCTTTTTACTTTTCTTGTGAGTTTCAGTTGGGTTCGCCATCTTTGAAAGCAATAATAATAACGTTATTAGTCAGAAAAATGTACTTTGACCATTTATAAACAATTTTTTTTGTTGAGGTAAGGTTTTTAAAATGTATTGGTATATATGTATGTTATTGAAAAATTAAAAAGATTTTTTTTTTTGAATGAGATGTATGGAAATTAAAAAGAAAAAGGCATATTAGTTGAAAACTATTGGATTTGTGAAGCTTAAAGTCGAGTTACATTAACCAGAACAGGGTCTTAAATGCGAAAGATTATCTGTAAAACTATTTTAATGAGGAATAAACGTACAAAAACGAAAAGGGGCAGAGAATGACCTTTTTTATTTCACCAAATACTGTCCGAATTCACCTCAGTGTAGTACTTGTTTAACTCACTTAGAATATTCTTGGATTAAAGTTGAACAATAAGGCTTTTAAATTTTTTATAATGTTTTAAGAGAATAATAAATATTTACTATTTATAGTTAGCAATATGCTCGGCTGTGAAAAGTACTGCCTGACTCAATATAGTATATATATATATATATATATATATATATATATATATATATATATATTGAAATCAATGTCTTTTTTTTAAATAAATTTATTACCTAGCTGTGTTACTTTCCATTATCTTCTAATATGAAACATATTTAAATTGTATTTGCTTTACTACTTAACAGCTATGGTTTTATAACTTTTCAGATTGCAACTAAAAATATAAAAATTGTCAGTTAATTGATTTTGGCAAAAACAAAAGACATTTTTTTTAAAGTTTAGTCTGTTTAAACACGGTTCAAACTAGTTTTTAACGAAGTAGTTTACATGCGTTATTTTAATGTGTGTTACTGAAGCGTTCGAGAGCATTTCATATGCTTGCTCAAAAAACGAAGAAGCTTAATCCCTCTCCACCCCTTTAAAATTTGCTGATCTGTACGGCTTTCTCTAAAATGCGTTGCAAACAATGCATCAAAAAGAAACCTTTGAAAAAAAAAAGAAAAACCTTGTGATAATTTGAAAAATTGCATTTTTTCTCAAGATTGCTCTTAAATATATTTCTTTCTTCTTTCTTCTCCTTCTTTTTTTTTTTTTTTTTTGCTCAAATGTTTCTAGAAATAATTTACATATGCTTATCATATAACTTTTTCTTAATGATTCTTGCTAAAAAATAACTTGTTTGCTTGCTAGAAATTGATCTAATAATATCTCCACTTCACCTTTCTTACAACATAACTTCTCACCATAGAATAAAAATATTTTTTTTAGAGTTAAGCAATTTTCTCGTTTATGCAATTTTTTAATGATAATTAGGACGTTTTACAATGATTTCCAACAAACAGCGAACGTAATGTATTTGTATTATAAGGTCCTTTATTACATGTGTATTCATTTACTTCATGCCGTGCATAGCTACTTTGAAGGAATACTTAAGCATTGTTTCTTTTTATTGAATCATTCCCTCCTCTTTATAAAAGTTGAATATTTTCGTAATCAATTAATTTAAAATTGTTTATCTCTAGTATTTGTATTCAAAATTACAGAAGGAAAGACATTATTATCCTTATTACACAATGCCTGTTAATGTATCAAGTCCGTATCTATTATGCTGTCTTTCTTCAATAAACGCTTTTCTTTTAAGACAAAGAAAATTGGACGCATTTAACTTTGTTATCGGTGTTTTATTTTTATTTACTGATTGCGTTCCTTTTTTGTTTTCAGTTCCTCCTTATCTGGACGAAGAGCTTACCAGTTCCGACACGGATGTGCGCGAAGGAACCGATGTGAGTTTGAGGTGCGTCGCCAAGGGCTCGCCGGAACCGGAAGTCACATGGCGCAGAGAAGATGGGCAGGAAATTTCCCTTGGCAAAACTAAAGGTGCAGTCAATGTTTTAAATCTTTATCCTTTGGCATTTTTGAGAGGCATAAAAAAGTTGAAAGTCAAATTTTATGTCATTTTCTAACCTTTAAGTAGTTGCTGTTACGTGTTCGCAAATTATGCCACGTTTTACATTGACTGGACTCTTGAGAACTCTGTGTTTTTAAGTAAAACATGTTTCATAATTTTTCGCTTAAATAATGGAACCTTTCTTTGCGTCTTTTTTCTTTCTGATAAGTAATAGAATACCTTTGAATATTTATTTAAGAATGCAAACTTACATTTTTACTGTATATACGTAACGTGATTGGAATTTAACATTTACATTACCCTTTATATGGCCATTTGATTTTATTTATGGTTTGGTTATTTTTGACACAATAAAGTAATTAAAAAAATAAATACCTTTCTGCTTAAAACCAAAAAAGGCAAGTAAACAACGTTAAACGCACAAATGTGAAGGAACACTGGAAAATTGTGAAAAAAAAAAGTTCAGATAAAGCCTTTTGTTTGTATTATATTTTCCTCCATAAGCTTGAAAATTCGCACTGAAATATGCGTTCATGGTAACTAACGCCGAAACATGTGTCTACAGTATTCCTGCACAATTGTGCTTTAAATGTTGTTTTATTTGCTTTTATATTTTATTTTGAAATGTCGTTTGGATAATAATCAATAAAGCAAATAAGTTAATTTAGGCCATTGAACTTTTAACTGACTGTTAGTTTAGGAAGACACCGCATATCATTTAACTATTTATATGCTTGATGGCGATTAGTTCTCTTGGTCTTAGGGCTTTACTACGTATTGAAAATGGCTTAAAAATATAATCCGGGGTTTTGAATTTTAAGGGATGAGCGAAATAAAAGTGATTAATTTTAAAAGAAACGAAAAGCAACGACATTAAACATACGTTATTATTATTCCATTAGAACTTAAAAAATATTGTACAACATATGTCACGTAAAAATCTTGAAATGGAAATATTCAATAATAACCATTTAAAACTAATGGGATCAAAATTTCTGCTCCAAAATATGAAGCTATTATAATTTCCAACTTATATTCCAACTGATTATACCAATGAAACTTCCAAATATTAAACAAAGTTAACCGGATAATTAATAAGTTCCAGTGAACTTTCAATGAACTTTCAATGAGCATTTCATTGTACTATAGTGTAAATAAAAGAGTGCACAATTTTATTGTACATTTTAATTTCGCTTACATCAAAACCGTCAGTTTGGTTATCTTTAAAGGTATTTATATTATTGTAATATGGATTAGCAGAAAATTATTTTAGCAAAGTCATAATGATGATGAAAAATGTGTCAAATATTACTCTCCAGTTGGATAAATATATTTAGTATTTAACAGTTCTATTATTTACAAGCAATAAAACGCATGATGTGAATCTAGAGAATTTATCATGCGAATTTTGGAACAACAATAACTTGTTTAGTGAAATCTTCCGTAAGAAATTCCAGTTTTTTTTTTTTTTTTTTTTTTAATCCAGTGTTAGAAACAGTAGCCAAAAGTACACGAACTATTGAAAATGATACCAAATCTTAGTTTCAAGAATTCACTCGCTGTTTCGTTGTTGTCTTTCTTAAATTCAAATATCATATATCATCATCATATAGTTATTTTTTGTAAGTTTAAATAAGCTCATAGCTCAATCTCTATTTTCAGTTATTTGTCATCTTTAAATATGTATTTAAATACTACACAGAAATGACACATTAGTCTGAGTAGTAATACACATTAGTCTGAGTTAATTACTTAATGCTGTTATATCGCTCTTTTTAGAACAAATTGTGTTTTATATTTTTATAGAGATTCTTCAACCGTGGTTTAAAACATTACACTGTACTGGTAAGATCTGTGACTTAAGCGTATATACTCGTATTATTTATAACATACACCAAAATAAGTGCAGTTTGTTACACTGCTGTCGTGTTTTAGCTGGCAATCTTAAGCCAAAAATTTAAAGAATTATTTTCAAGATCGCGTGCCGGGCGTTGTGGAATATCATGTAATATTTATCTCCGTCCTAACCATGTTATTTGAAGAGCCTTTATGTACTTGTTCATTAGGGTGAAGCGAAAAAAATGAATTTTTGATTTTCGTAAACGGGTACCTTTCATTTACTGTGAATGAGGATAAGTAGCAATTCTGTAAAATATTTCACTTTTGCGACGTTATCTTTAGTCTGCGCATTTGGCCTAAAGTTTTGAAATTTTTGATTTTTTTTAGATTTTTCAAATTTTTTTAAAAAATATTGCAAATGATAAAACTAGTGACGGGTGGTTATTAAATGAAAGAAAAAGGTTCGAAATATACAAAGAACTTTTTAAAACCATTTTAGATTATGATTTCAGTCTGCGCATTAGGCCCAAAGTTCATCAAATTTTCAGAAATTTCCGATATTTTTAATATTGAGCAGAAATTTATAATGCAATATTTCCTCTCAATATTTACTAAAAGTGTCTTCAAAACATTTTCTTAATTATTTTGTTGTTTCTTCGAACAACTCAGTTCTTTGCTTGCTCATTGAAATTACCCAGGACTCACCACGAGGAAGTGGCCGCACTTTGGGTGCCACCCGCGCTCCCCTTGCTTCCAACCAATGAGAGCACACATTTACATTTCTTAGACAAGCCAGGAACAATAAAGTGTTTCTTTGAGTAGGAAATTGTTTGCATTGATTTTGATGGATGCACTACAAAGACAGGGTAAACTACAAAGGTGTAATACGGAAACTGAAAGAAAAACTTGGTAGACCTCTGTAATGGGACATTTGCCAATTACATTTGAATGAACTTAATTTGCTGCAGTTTTTGCAAAAGCTAGATGGATCTACCAGAGGACCAAAGTGATTTTTGGGCCTGTTGGACGAAGTTAAACAACACGTTGTACTTTCAAATCAGTTTGATATGAACCTATAGAATTTGTCATTGGTCAGATTGATTTTGACAATAAAAATTATTCAAGTACTGAGCAACAGTAACTTCATGAAATGAGCAAAGTAGTTTTGACTACAAAAATATCCAAAAAAATATTGAACAGAAGTTCAAGAAAGCTTTTCCAATACAGATGTTGACTACAGCAAACGTAATCTTTAGACTATAATTTTTAAAAGAGTTCATAACTTTCGCGGTAAAAGTGTCCTTGATCTTTTAGGATGAAGTGCAGACGTTACTAATTTAACTATGAATATGTGGGAGATTATAAAGATTATCTCTCCGGGAAAAAGCAGAAAATTGTATTCACATCTATTCAAAACAATGTATACTTTGCACCCAAGAAATATGCTGCTATCGATATCTATCTTTATATATAAATGGATATATGTATGTTAGTTCCTTATACAAATTCACAGTTTTCGTCGGATTTTCAAAAAACTTGTCACAGAGGTTCCTTGATGCATTAGAATTCACATAGGCGGTTTTGAAATTTAAAAAAAATCTAAAAAACTCAAAATTCAAATCTTTTGTCTCAAAATGGCCATTTTCTTTCAATTTTGAATAGATAGAGTAATATATCTCTATTACTCTTTAGACTTTAAGAATACAAATTGATAAAATGTAACACATTTAAATAGGAGTACTTTCCAACAAAGATTACGATTAACAATGATTTATCAATTTAAGGCTCAACTATTTCGTTTTAGCATGAAATAATTTTTTCTATTCCCATGTGGATAGAATTCATTCAAATATTTTTTAAAGCTATGTTGTATTAATAAGCACCCAGGCAACAACGGGAAATAATCTAGTTAGTTCAAAAGAGAGAGCATATTAAGAAACTTGTTTTAAATTGTATTATCAACGCTCAATCTAGAAAACAAACAAGCAAACAAGTGAGAACGCTCCAGATCCCAAAAATAGATAAAAATCTATTTTCGTACATTACATACATAAATCAAAAATCAGTATACATCAACATGATTTCTTGTCATGATGTGGAAATTACAAAGCCACCTTTTACAGGTAATTTAACAACACAATATTTACAAATATTATGGAAGCTAAGAATTTAAATATGATTTCTGAATGCACTTTTTTTAAACTGCCATTCAAGACTCAATTAGTTGAAAGAGCTGTCAAATAGGTCATAAGCTCTTAAAATTGGTAAGTAATCATTGGAAAAGAAAAAGTTTAGTAAAAACGAGGATATCTGACAGAAATATTTGATTAATTTACGACACAAAGGAACAATTTATTTGTGAAAGACGTATCTAAGAACTGTAAATACGTGCTCGTATTGGTTGGAAGGAAGGGTTCACGTGTAGGACTAGAAGTGCGGTCACCTCCTCATGGTGAGTCCTGGGTAGCTCCACATGAGCTAGCGAAGAGTTGCAGGGTTCCACGTAATAACAAAATGAATAAAAATAGATTTGAACACACTTCAAGTGAATATTGAGAGGAAATACTGAGTTAAAAAATGTTGAAAATATCAGACATTTTGGGAAATTTGATGAACTTTGAGCGTAATGCACGAACTGAAATCATAATCTAAAATGGTTTTAAAACGTTCTTTGTATATTTCGAACCTTTTTCTTTCATTTAATAACCACCCGTCACTAGTTTTATCATTTGCAATATTTTTTTAAAAAAATTGAAAAATCTAAAAAAATCAAAAATTTCAAAACTTTAGGCCAAATGCGCAGACTAAAGATGACGTCGCAAAAGTGAAATATTTTACAGAATTGTTACTTATCCTCATTCACAGTAAATGAAAAGTACCAGTTTACGAAAATCAAAAATTCTTTTTTTTCGCTCCACCCTATTGTTCATGATACGTCTAAGTTGACAGGTGTTTATTAGGTGCATACCACTAATTACAAAAAAAAGAGGCATAATATCTGGAGTTTTTCTTTCTTTTTTTTTTTTTTTGTAACAACCGTTTACCATGTTCAAATTTGATTTATTGTTTCTTCACAACCTTTAAAGGACGCTCATTTTATGTATTTTTAATATTCGAAAAAACGAAGTATTACACTTATTTATAGTGTAAGGTCATACATACATTCGAGCCCGCTTAATGGAAATAGCCATTTTGCCACAAAAAATATCCTAATTAGCGGATATTCCATTATCCGGAATTAAAATAATGCATAATAGCGGTTTTGTACATTGAAAATGTACTATATATATGTATTAAGCGGGATATTCTTTTAATCGATATTCTAATAATCGGGGTCGACGCATTTGGGAACATTTTTCCCTAAAATTGACTAAGTCATTTATAGAAATGTAAGTGAAATTCGAAATTTCTCTCATGTCATCTATAGCTTGATCCTATCCATTTTTGCCTCTGTAAACTAAGGTTAATACCCGAGTCATAAAAGACATCACAACCTTATGAGGACTTCATAAAAATGCTTCTAGGCATAGTGTGGGCGAAATTAGTCAATCTTGAAAATTGCACAACAGAAGGGGCGGCCAAATTTACTCACTGATAATAGCTACTCTATACCCACTATACCACCTACGTTACCGCATATGATCTCATATTACGTTTGATATTACCGAACAAAGTTGCTATTACTATACCCATTTGAAGGATCATATTTCTCTCAAATCTTAAAAATAGATTCCGCTGCTATGAATAGCTATGTTTATTTTCATCCTTATCCATTGCTGACTTCAATTTTCAAAAATGAGAAGCTCGTTTCACCATTTCAAAATCTGAAGTCAGGATGTAAGTGAATGGAAGTTGAATGTCTAGATATTTTGAATTTATACTTTGCGTCCTCAATTTTCACAGCCGTTTTCTGATACTTCCAGTAATAACTAATTTTCTTTAATGTAGATTATGTTTCAAAGCGATAGCAATCAAGATATTAACATCTCTAAAGACAATTTAACAAATGGTTCTCCTTAAAACAATAAACTAGGTTTCATTCACGTGAGAAAATTAAATAGTACGTTTTTTTTTTTTTTTTTTTTTTTTTTTTTTGAAAAAAATTAACCTAGTGATTAAGATTCCCAGTCAAACTTCATACTTTCGATATTTTTGAAACTAACATTTCAAAAAAACTAAATTTTGTAAACTGAAAAAAAAGGAAGAAACTTTGAGAAAATCTTGTTCATTTAACCTTAAAAAAAGGGGATTTGACAAGATAAAGTTACTATATAATTACTTTAATGATTTGTCTTTAAGAATCTTTTGTTTTTCCTATAGTTGTTAGTTTATGTACTCTAAAAATCTGCTAAAATTTAAAATGTATCTACTGAGCATAAACTAATGAAAATTACTAAAGGATAAAGCGTATCGTGAAATGGAGTAACTTTTTGACTACAAAGGTTAGATTTTGCAGATGTTGCTTGATGACAGATGAAATATTTGAAACATGCTGAAATCTGAGCTTTTGCACAAATTAATTTAGTATATTTTTATTGGTATGAAAATTGTGCTTTGTACCCAGTACACTGCACCCTATGCTTGCACAAATACAACCCGTTTGATGACAAAAGTTCTTAGACACGGCTTGTAACATACATTTTATTTAGCTAAATGTTTGAGACAAATGTTTTAACCGTAAAGAAGTATATTCCAAATAATTATACATCTAATCGGAATTAGAAAAAGTAAATAATTCATAAACAATTTTACTGGGTTGATGATACTATGTGGGAAAGTGCTCAGATTTAGTCGTGATCATAATCATCATTAAAAAAACAACCAATTTATATTTCACAAAAATGTCTTGCGCAATACATACGTAAACTTAAAAAACGAGAACTTTTCATCGTTTTCTTTAAAGCCTTTAAAAATAATAAGTGTTTAATTTGAAATATTTTCAAGCTTGAAATTCAGGTTAAAAGATAGTTTTTCCTTTACCTAAGACCCTTTAGTTAAAGAGAATGCATTGTTGATTTACTTTTAGAAGGCAGCGTGCTATTTCCGTTGTTTTGGGAGTTCTTTAATCTCTTAAACAGACATCGGCATACGTTCACTTGTAGTTATGATATTAAGTTGTGCAGATATTCACATTTTTATACTGAATTTTAAGGTTAGTTATTTTTTTTTACTTATTTTAATCGCATTTGTTTTTGTCCGGTTGTTTCTTGTAATTCAATAAACTTTATTTACAAAAAAAAAAAACATAAAACAAAAATTTTGGTGTAATTGACGTCCTAATGCGAGCGCAAAAAAAAAAAAAATCAATCAGAATGTTACATTTTAAGATCTTTGCAAGACTTCCAACAACTGTAGTGTAGACGATTAATCTTTTCAATTGTTTTTATGTTTCTTAAATGATAAATGATATTGTTCTGTTGTTGAGTTCCTTTTTTTAGCCTACTTTCCCGTTAAAAATAAAATAGACGAAAAAAGCATTAAAATTGGCTTAATGCATCTAAAAAATGTCGCCAAGTCCAAAAAATATCGCCAAGTAAAAAAAAGTCAAAAAGAAACAAAAAAATGAAATAAATATCGAAAAATTAAAAATTTGAAAGTAGGGTATTGAGATGGGGAATTTGTGTGTCGGTCTGTCGGTCGGTCGGTCGGTCGGTCGGTCTGTCGGTCTGTCTGTCCCCCCCTAATAACTTTTGAGTGAACATTCCGATTTGGACGAACTTTTTTTTGTTGGAAAGATCTCGGCGAGTACAGCTCATTCCCATATTTGATTTTTTGATTTGAACAATTTTTGGTTCAACTTTGAGCCGTTCAAACAACCGGTCCCGCGATACTAACTTTTGAATGAACAGTCCGATTTGAACAAAATTTTTTTTTGTTCGAAAGATCTTTTCAAGGATACTTCATTCCCGTATCTACATTTTCGATTTGAACAATTTTTCGTTCAACATTGAACCGTTCAAACAAGCCCTCACACCTAATAACTTTTGAATGAACAGTCCGATTTAAACAAACTTTTTTTTGTTCAAAAGATCTCGGCAAGGATGCTTCATTACCGTATTTAAATTTTCAATTTGAACATTTTTTTCGTTCAACATTGAACCGTTCAAACAACCTTTCCCCACCTAATAACTTTTAAGTGAACCGTCCGAATTGAATAAACTTTTTTTTGTTCGAAAGATCTCGGAGAGGATCATTCCTATATTTCACTTTTCAATTTGAACCATTTTTTGTTCAATGATGAACCGTTCAGAAAAAATTTTAACATGAGCGCCTACGGAGAAATTTAAAGTGAATGTTGATTCTGAACTTCAAGGATTTTCTTCAAACTAACTTTGTAAGAAAATGGTTTTGATAAATAATGTATTGTAAAGTACTTTTCTGAATAATCTTCTGTGAGGACTCTGATTCCGACTCCGACTCCGCAAACATGGCGGAAATGCAGGCTCAGAAAAAATGACTGACTGGGCAGACGATTTTTTGTTTATTTATTTATTTGTTTTGTTTAATTTATTATTATTTTTTTTTATCAGACGATTTTTTTTTGTCTGCAAAAATTTTTCATTCACGAGAGCATTTTATTCCTTATTTATATTTAACAACTGGCAATGGATTAAAAATGAAATTCAAGACATTTTATTAACGAACGACTTTTTTTTCTTTCTTTGATAAAATGTGTTTTGAAGTTCTTTGTACTTTTATTTTATTTATTTATTTTTTTTTCTTTTGAAAACGATTGTGGAATTTTTCTACGGAAGAACTATAACAGTTACATTCTTTAAAAGGTGCGACAAAACTTTATTGACTCGTTTATTTACTTTTTACGTGTCTATTTTATCTGATGAGAGGGGTATATTTTGCTTTCAGAAATCAGCTTTAAGTGCTATAAAGATATGTTTGACATAATTTTTAGTTTCAGATAATCAAGAGAACATTGATCAGATGCTAATGCCGATGTCGATGTACGGGAAAGTAGGCTCGTTTAGTTCTTGACAGAACTTCTTGTTATCATTGAAAATTCAACACTATCATTTGAACAGAAAACGTTGAGAAACTTGCACAATTTTTACTGCGGTTTTTTTTCAATAAATTAAACTTATTTTAATGCAAAAATACATGTTTGTTTCATTAATCACTTGGGTTAAGATTTTATAATTGCAAGTCCTCAAAGTGAGCTTAATTTAGAACTAAAAATTGTGATTTCACTTCTCATATTTTTCCTTTGTCAATCTGCAAAATGGCTGAAGTACCATGCATTTAATTCTTAATTTTCAACTAATAAGATTTTAATCGATCGCAAAAAAACTGAAATAAACTGGCTTGTGAAACAATATGGCATTGTGATACCAAGACACATACGATGTCAAATTAGAATGAAGTTCAAAATAGAGAGGTACCAATGTTAATAATTAAGGAACAAAAAAACAATACTATTAATATAATTTTAACAATGTGTTATACTATGTATAATTTTGTTAAGCTCGATATAATGTGAAATTTATTTAAATGCAGTTGGACGTAAAAAAAACCTTTCTAGGAAAATATAAGTTAATGTTTTTTTTTTTTTTTTTTAATTGCGAGCGCATCTGATGCTGCTTGTTACAGAATAGTCATTAAAAAAAGAACGAAAAAGGTGCAAAATGAAAGTATATTGAAACATATATGATATGAATTAAGGGAGTTTATCTTCCACCCCCCTCCCCTACTTCTAGGAACGCACTCATTGTTGTTCTTTTCGTTACAGTAACCACGATGAGAGGCAACTTTTTAAACATCACCAAAGTAAGCAGACTTCATATGGGAGCCTATCTGTGCATTTCATCAAATGGAGTTCCGCCATCTCTGAGCAAAAGGATATTACTTGGAGTTAGCTGTAAGATAATTTTTAAAACTCTATCTTTAGTATATCATGCATCGTTCTATACTTAAACTGTGTCTTGTTTTGAGCTGAAATGTTCCTAACTATTATTTCATTGTGGGTGTAATGATAAATTGACATGTTTTATAATTTCAGATCCCTTAGATATATTAACTTGGTTAAATAATGAAATGTTTTTAAAGGTGAAAGTAGTTAATTTATTTTAAAAACGAATCTAAGAAAGTAAACATTTTTTTTTTTCAATTTTGTTAAAGTTTCAATAATGGATAACTTTTCAAAGGAATTTAACTTATGAGAGAGTTAAAACATTTCAAGTAAAAACATGGAAATTACCTTTTCTCTACTTTGTTCTACATATCTGATTCGGAGACTTGATAGGGGTAGGTAAACCTAAGTTGGATCTTGTACTACACTGCAAAAATGAACTATTGTTTTTACAGTATTATACTGGCAGCTGAGGTTTTAATTTAAAACTGTTCCAATTTAAAACGCACAAAAATAAACTATAAAACTAGCAATTTTTCAGTTTATTGACACATTTAGATGTATTATACTGTAAAAACAGCAGTATAATACTGGCAGCAGAGGTTAAAGCTTAAAACTGTAAAATGCACGGTAATAAACTTAAATTAGCAATTTTGCAGTTTATTACTGTAAAATTAGCCATTTTACAGTTTAGTAATGTAAAAGTAGAGATTTTAGTTTATTACTGTAAAATTAGCAATTTTTACAGTTTATCACTATAAAATTAGCTGTATTTTGCAGTAAAGACAAGATTCATTTTTTAGTGTATGACTTTTATGGTATTTTATGGACCTTTATAGACGAGAAAAGTGGTTGCTTTCATTTTCTAAAATTTAGATTTCTTATTGCGTATTCAATAATAAGAAGAAGTGTAATATAATTTTACATCCATGCTCATTTAAATTGTTTATTTCCAAAATCAATCAAATGTAAAACTGTTACATTTAAAAAAACTTTTATATCATCACATTTTCACATTAAATTATTCAATCCAATTACTAATACAACATTTTTTTCTGAAAGTATGTATCAAATTATTAATTCAGTTCACTTTAAAGTATAGTTACCTATTTTTAAATAAGGTAAGAATTTTTTTTCGAACTATTTGAGCTGGTCGCTTGACAGGTTTTTAAATTATATGGACCGTATGATAAATAATTGAAGGCAAACAATGCAGATATAATTTAAGCAACTATAAGAAAATATGAACGCGCCTGTTTCTCCTTCTTTCGATCTGAAATAAAATTCTGATTTTTCACATTTAAAAGATGAAATCAATAAATAATTTAAATATTTCTTTTAAAAATACTTTTAGCAAAAAAATGCATTTCTGTTGTTTTTTAAATGTTATATTTTCCTCAATTTTTATAATTTGAACAAAATTTACCGTAAAAATTGTTTGTTAAAAATCGATTACACCTCTTTTTTATGATGGATAAACGGATAAAAAAAATTTCATATTTCTGCTCGAAAAAGAAACTACTTTTATTGACGAGACTTTCATTAAGTATAAGTTTTACAAGAATTCCTTTTATAGGATTAAATTGTAAACAATTGATTTTCCCCCATGGAATGGATCTCATTTTTGCCAGCAGATTTCTTACTTCTTTTCTATCGGCACAGGTGCCATAAAATGTGTTACAAACTGCGAAATAATGAAATCCATCCATCACTAAGTATAGAAATCTAAGACACATTTTTGTAAAGCCATTATATTTCGTATTTTGCTTTCTTCCGACCATTAACTGAGCGAAATCGATTATCCACACTTTTCCCGAGAGAGGGCGCTATTGACACTGTTAATAGAAATCTCTTTGCCTAACGATCTTGTTTGCAGACCCCAAGCCCTTGAAGCTAAAGCGGAAATTAATACGTGCTACTGACAGAAGAAGAAGAAAATCTTTCGAGTTTTGATAAGGCTGATAAATACATTATGAACCATTCAGGGAGCATGTTTTCAGTCAATACAGCAATAGAATACATTCTTTCACATGTTTCTTTAATTAAAAGCAACAATGAAGATAATGGGCTGGCATTAAGTTCTTGGAAAGACTAACGCAAAATAAACTGCAAGAGTATGTCACTAGCATTTGTTTAATCTTCAGTTATTTTCTTAATGTCTTGTTCTATGATCGTTTAGAAACGTAACTTGTAGCAAAGTACAGAAGGAAAAGATAAAAATTTGAGAAAATGATGTCAAACTTTATTACGAAAAGTTAGATCAATTTCGAAAACACTGATTTTTTTTTAAGGAATAACATATCACCCAAAAAGTGTTTTATGTATGATTTCCAAAATAGTATATGTTGGATACTCATGATAGCAGCGTCTTTGTGCATACAACACGTGATTTATTAAACTGAAATTTTACAATTTAAATTTAGTGTACTAAATGTTTTTTTTTTTTTGACATTAAGGATTTTATATCGTCTGATATAGGATATAGCTGGTTATGATCACTAAGGATCGAGACATTTTTTGTTAGCATAGTAACGAGCGTTACCCACTATCGTGCTCACCGTATTACACATGTAAAAGTTTCGCACGTGGTAACTTTAGCTGTAATCTATGAACGCCATCATGCTTTTGTGTCTGCTAAAAGATTGTGTAGAAAATCTTTGATAGAAATTCCTTTAGAAGCAGGAATAGATTGAAGCATTTTTAAGTGATCCGAAATATAATGAAACAATTATGCCAAGTTTATTTTATATTGTCCTTCCTTAATTTCATGTTATTTTGATAAAAGCGGATTACATTGCATTTGTAATAAACGATGGAATGTTACATTTTAACATATTTTAAGATATAATTTTTAAAAGAAGAACAAAAACAAAATTCTTCACATTTTATCTAAAATACCAGTTCACTGAAAAGCTTACATTTACTGCCCAACAGAAGCCTAACAGAATTAAAACATACATATTCCTCAATTAAGATAATAATCTGCTTTCCAATAATATATTCAGTGTTACTTCACGTTTTAATGAAAATATTTTCCGTCGATTCTTCCATTCAATTACTAGGATATCCTAACTGATACCAAATTTGTTTTGTGACAAAAAATCATTTAATTTTTATGTCCTCAAGATTTAAAATAAATATTGATTAAAACTTATAGAAAACGAATAAAATGAAAACTCAAAAAAAAAAAAAAACGCACATCCTCAATTTGTATGATTTCCAGCATACGAGTTATTCGTTGTAATTTCTGTGATTGGCTTAAAATTATTTCTATATCAAAACTAATGGTGCACGTTAAAACATAGTGTATTTCATCATTGCCATCAATTGCAGTCCAGATGTTGCTCCTGATTTCTTTCATTGAGTTTTCGTTGTTTGAGCACATATTGCCTTTTAGTATTTTTAGCAAAGAAACAAGTCTATATATTAAAATACTGTGGCAAAGTCGTATAAATTGCGAACATTCATTACATTTAAGAGTTCACGGGTAACTGTATCTAATCCCTTTTTCACAGCCATAAATTTACCTTAAACACCGTACTCTTTTCTTACCCAGATAGAAAAACTCTTTATATTTATGTTCCGAACCTACAGCAATGCAGATAAAGTATTATTTTCAAAGTTTAAAGTAATATTTGGGTATTAGAAAACAGTGTCTATCCTTAAGTACAGAAAAAAAGGGTATAAAATTCATATTTTAAAAAATGTATGTTGAAAGAGAACATCATCTGTTAAAATAATAGACATGTTTATTTCTTAATGTTATATAAGTTTAATTCAATTATGAATACTGCCTTAACCGTTGAATGGTTAGAATTCCTTAAACTGTTAACTCATAATTACCCTCTGAGATTAAAATACATTTGAAAGCTAAAGGGCTACAAAATAAGTTCACCTGCTTCGAGGCGCTATTATAATTGCCTTGTGTGATCACGATAGCGTGAGATTTACCCATAAACTATAGTTCGAGCAAACTATTAGCATAAACGAACTGATTAGTTAACGAAATTAGTTACTTATATTAGCTTTCTAATTTAAATCGATTAGGAACATATATTTTGCCCAAAGTATTTTGGGTGGCTTAATACAAATACTCTTAATACAAATAATTCCTTGAAATGAATTCATTATAGGTAAAATAATTAATTGAGCAGTTTGGTTATTACCGTGCATTTTATTTTTAAACTGGAACCTCTGCTGCCAGTATTATACGATTGTTTTTACAGTATAATAAGACTAAATTTTATGGCAATAAACTGTAAAATTGCTAACTTTACAGTAAGAAACTGTAACATTGCTAGTTTTACAGTGCATTACTGTGCATGTTTACATTTTTAAATTGGAATCATGGCTACCAGTATTATGATGTAAAAACAACTCGGTTCGTTTTTTTCGCAGTGTATTTATCTCGTTTTTTTTACGTTTATTGCAGCAGTTTTGTTAAGTATACATTTTTTTTGCATTATTTAGTTACACCAATGATATGGATTCCGAACCAGCTTGTTGGTGCCCCAGTTACGACAGATGTCTTGCTACAATGCAATTTAGAATCTCACCCACGTTCAGTTACTTATTGGATGAAAGAAGGTGGGATTATGGTATTGACTAACTTGAAATACAAAACAGAGGTTCAACCAACTGTACTGTATAAAGTTCAGTTGAAGTTATTCATAAAAAATCTACAGCCAGAAGATTTTGGATCTTATACTTGTGTTGCGAAGAATTCTCTGGGAGAGACGGAAGGGACGATACGACTGTACGGTAAGTTTATAGTTTCAAATCTTCCCAAATTCTGCTTATATGTTGTAAAGTTTAGTACACTCTCGATTATCCGTGTGGCAGATTATTCGCGACGGTCTCGGGGGAAAAAATCTTATGTATATTATTTATTGTGGAGTGAAACTTTAAAAAAAAAACAGGCCTAAAATCTCATTGTTCTTAGCATTTCCTACTTTTACCTTATTTGTGCTTTATTTACGTTGATTTTTTTACCTTCAAAAATAGTTCAGCACAAAGCTTATTTGATCATTTTTAATGCATAAATTAGTTTTAACACCAGTTAAAAACACATTTGTCAATTATTGTCATATTTCATGAAAAGTGATTTTTCAATTTCTATCAAAATATTAAATGTGCAAATCTGCTTTGCGATCAAATTTGCAGAATAATACTCGTATTAGTTTTGCATTTTGAAATATTATCTACGTTAAGTATAATCTGTATGAAGTTATGGCAACTTGGTTCCATAACATTTCAAAGATCTTATTCCTGCCTCCTAATACCTGTCCGTACTCTGAAAGATATCGGGACGTTAATACTAGCATATATTGTTGAAACTACAGGTTGCACAAGGCACCTTTAAGGTGAAACGTTTTAGCACCAGCGGCATCCAATGAAGCGTGACACTGAACTCTCTATGGCACTCTTGAAGGTGCCATTCGTCTCCTTAGGGTACCATGGTAACCCATGGGGCGCCATAAGATACCCATAGGGTGCCACGTGGAGCCAAAAGTCAACTTAAAGGTGCTATAGGGAGTCAAATGGCACCCTTCAGGGGTGCCGCTAGTTGTACACCCTTTTGTTTTGTGCAATGTGTAGTTTTAACATTGTATGTACAATATACATTTGCTTGAATAACAGTTTTAACAAAATAATAAAATGCCATGCGCGATGCACATAAAACAATAGCCATTTGTAATTTCTCAAAGGAGTTGATTATTCTTGTTTTTCGAACTTAATTAATTCCGAATTAAAAAACAGAAATTTTAACTAACATAATTTATTAAAATAATAGGTAGCCAAATTTGAATATTTCTATCCTTATTAAATTGCATTATTTCTGAATTCTAGAAAGAAATTTTATTTTTCATGCTTTATTTTCTAACAACTCGGTTACCATGTCTCGCAGAAAATTTAAGCAATGCTCTAAGTTTCATTTCTCTTCCACTCTCTCGGTAATCTTATAACAAAAGCGCCTACGATATATTACACGGAAAGCTTCATGCATAATTTGTTACAGTCATTAACTTTGACTTTTAGTTTCTTTGAACTAAAGTTTTCCTTTCAAGATTAATGCATGCGTTTCAAAGAAATTCGAAGCTTCCGAGTTACTCGAACATTCGGAATTTTGAGTATCGGTAGGAATCTTTCATCGCATATACTAATATTCACTGTTTGTAAAGCAGTGCTCGCTTATTTTTATGACTTCAGCGTCTCTTTCTTCTTTAGAAATTCCACCCCCGTCGTCAATTGTGAGCTCGCAAGGCGTCGACATATTTCTTTCTAAGTCAGAAAAGTTAAGAAATGGACACCAGCAGAACTCTTACAAGAAACACGAAGAGAAAGGTAAGAAATACTTCGAAATTTTAAACTTTCTGTTGGAGTGTTTGCTGTTGATTTATGGATTTAGAACCCATCAGCAGTGTTCATCATGGAATATCTGGAGTAATGTGTGTGCTTTTGTAAGGTTTAAAATTTCCAGAGAAAAATGGATAATATACTTAAGCTGCATATATCGTCGGCACCATGTTAAAATAACGAATGTGAAAAATCGCGTTTTTCAAGTTCGTATTTTACAAATAATTAAAGTTAAAATGATACCTTCGAACTATAGTTTTACACTTAAAGATATCTATAAAATTAAAAAATTGAAAATAACCAAACACGTCAGGTGGGAAACATTATAATCCGTGTTTTGGCTCTCCTAAAAAGTGCCAATTTCCACATTCGAAATTTTAGCATGGTGCAGACGATACGTTTAGCTCAGACTGTTTTCTATTTTCCCACGTTTAGGTTTAGATATGTGTGAAGTTCACTGAAATATAGTCTCATATTTCAATTTGAGAATGATTAGACCTGTATCTGGGGGTTAAATGCCATAGTAGTATTTAACTACTTAATAACATTTTGATAACTTTGGCTAATACTGTTTACAATTAACGAGTTACATATCAAGCGCTTAGTTTCAAAGCCAGCTAAAGGCTTTGAAAAATAATAATTTTAATTAGTATTATTTTAAAAAGGATTTTTCAAAATATAATAATTAAAATTATTATTATCAATTTTATAATTTGATATTTTTTGATAGATACTATGTCCCTACAGATCGATATGGAGTGCATCAATCTCAATGAGGGCGATAATATCTGTCCAAAAGCAGTTTACTTTGAATAAAAATCCAATATAGAAATATTTTTACTATCTTCTGTAAAATTTCAAAAATTGGATTGAGCATGTTTGGGCCCTTAATCATACTGCCTCTTCTGCAGGACGCATTCTCACATACTTTCAGTTTTTAAACTTATAGTGATTAGATTGAATGACATGACACATATGAAGTTGTTAAAAGCAAAGCGACACGATTTTTAATTTAGAGATAATCGGTGCGAATGGTAAAAGATCCTCTGAACTCCAAATTAGCTTCATGCAGCACTATACATAGACGGTACATAGTGTACGATTCAGACAGATTTTTCGGTGAAAACCTACTTTAGTTCTGATCTTTAAAATGTAGTTCACTCAAACCTTGAACTCATCTACTTACATCCCTTTGCTTTTTACTGCCTCATATATGAGTCTTGTTCCTAGAGGATTTTATATTAACAGATTTTCACTCGAATGTATGAGAAAAAAATGTACAAAGTTCATTCGTTTTCACATTCGTATACTCGAAGTAACTCGAATGACTGAAAGGATGCACATAGAGTCACATGGGGATGCAAACATATTTTCCTATTTAAGACTAAGGGCGCTTTTCCACTTACCGACACGACAACGATAGATCGTTGACGATTGTCGTCATCCGACATTGGAGCACGCAAAATGCATTAAAATATGCTATGCGCTTTTCCATCTCCCGATTGCAGGACGATTGTGCCGTCGACGACTAAACGCTGTCGTTTGTCGTCCCATTCGTGTCGGATGACATCCGTCTCGCCTTTAAATTTGGGACAACATTCATTCATCTATTAACTTTCTTCGAAGGACCAACATATAGCAATGGTGTTCAAATTTGACATTTCTGCATTGATAAAATATAAGCTTAAATTCACAGACGAGAAATAAAAACTGTAGCAATGAAATTTTTTTTCTATTTACTATTTTGTTTCATTATTGTTGCTCAGACGATCTTAAGTGCTACGCAAAAGCTCAGATTTTAAATTTGATAGCGTTGACGCCGCAGAGCGATAAATGGCGAATCTATTTGTCAAGACATTTCATTTTGATGCCCCAGAATGAAATGTATTCTAATGAAGCGATGGTGTTCGACGATTGACAGCAAGACATATTTCTTTTTTTAGTAACAACAAAATGGGGATATACCCGCTTAGTACTAAAGATCACTACAATTACGAAAACAAAGCTACAATATACCGACGACCATTGCAACTATATTATGGAGAACTGTGGATTTAATTTTTAAAAGTTCCATGGCAACCTTTTGGGAGTATTGACGTGCTTACCGATTAGATTCGCTATTTATCCGTCTGCAGCGCAAACAGATAGTATGCGTTTTGCTCTAAGTAAATAAAGTTATGAATGTAATAAAGTTGCAAATATAATGCATTAAAAAATTATCTTTATGTGTTTTCTTTTCCGCGAGTGAAGTAAATATAACAATTGTTGTCTGTTAAATGGGGCAGCCCTGATAATATACATATGAGCATACTACTGTCTTGTAATGAAATGCGATGGAAAGTGACCAATTCGGAGAAACGATATCGTTTGAATGGAAAAGTAGTGCAATAAACGACAAGATACCGTACTTATCTTTGCTATATTACCGTCCTACGTTCGTCGTTGTCGTGTCGTCAAGTGGAAAAACACCCTAAGGGCGCTTTTACACTTACCGACACGGCAACGATAAATCGTAAGTGATTGTCGTCATCCGACATTGGAGCACGCACAATGCATTAAAATATGCTATGCGCTTTTCCATCTCCCGATTCCATGACGATTCTGCCGTCTCCGACCGAACGCTGTCGTTTGTCGTCCCATTCGTGTCGGATGGCATCCGTCTCTCCTTTAAAATCGGGACGATACTCATCCATCTGTTTACTTTCTTCGAACTATATAGCAATTGCGTTTAAATTCGACATCTCTTTATTAATAAATATAAGCTTCAATTTGCAGACGATAAACAAAAGATGTAGCAATAAAACAATTTTATTCATTTTAGTTGGTATTTTGTTTCATTATTGTTGCTCACACGATTTTTAATGCAACAAAAAAAAAACTCAAGTTTTCATTCTGACAGTGTTGGCGCCGCCGAGGGATAAATGGCGAATCTATTCGCAAAGAAGCGATGGTGTCAACGAAGAGACGATTGACAACGAAACATATTTGTTAACGAATTCTCTTCATTATAACGAAATGGGGATACACTCGCTTAGTACTAAAGAGCACTACAATTACGAAAACAAAACAAAACTATATTGCGACGACCAACTTATATCATGGCGAACTGTGGACTTAATTTTAAAAAGTTCTATGGCAAACTTTTGGGAGTTAGATCCGCCATTTATCGCTCTGCAATTCCAGCAGATAGTATGCGTTTCGTTCTTAGTAAACAAGGTGAGTGAGAATGTAATAAAGTTGTGAATATCATGCACTCAATATCGTATTTTTCATTTGTTTTCTTTTTCTGGAAGTAAAGTAAATATAACAGTCGTAATCTGATAAATGGAGGAGCCATAATAATATACGTGTGAGCACAGTGCTATCTCGAAATGAAATGCGATGGAAAATGACCCGTTCGGAGAAACGATATCGTTTGAGTGGAAAAGCAGTGCTATAAACGACACGACACGGTACTTATCGTTGCTGTATTACCGTCCGACTTTCGTCGTTGTCGTGTCGTCAAGTGTAAAAGCGCCCTAAGAGTGAACGTGATGAAAAGTAACACGACACTATTTATAATGCAACTTCGCAGAGATGGCCTATGACTCCTCCTTTTTTTAGGATTGTCCATTTTTAGGAAGGGGTGACGCGCAGATGAAAATTGAGGAATGGGATTCACAATTGATGGGGGAATTTGAATGGGTAGAAATTCTACCTATTTTAAGGACTGGACTCGTTTTCTCATTTGATTGACACCGGTCATCTTGTCGCGGTTGAATTATACTTTATTCTTATCCAATCTGTGATTTATTTATATTTATCTAAAATGCTAATTCATTTAGATATATATAGATAGGAAAGATAAAATCTTGAAAGAAATGCTTAGTATGGAAAAAAACAATCGTAACTTCATAATTTCGGGGAAAAAAATGACTAATAATCCTTTAGTGATAGATTGGACAAGCATGACACTTTATTTATGCGTTAGCATACACGATAAAAATAGTATTTTCCTTTTCGTAAATTTAAAAGAGAAGAAATCATTTAGTTACTTAGTTAATATTCAAACATTGGAGAATAATGTAACAATGGCTGAATATATTATGTTTTAAATGATTACTGTTTTGTTTTCGAGCAACAAATACTGGCTCATCAGCATTTTTGCGTGTGTCATATTTGATAGTTTAAGTAGCGAGAAATACATTGCACTACTAAAAGTACTGTCAGTCTAATTGATCCGTAGTAATTATTTTAAATTAAGGGGGTGGGAATTGCAGAATACCGTGTAATTCTTATTAAAGTACGGTTAACTGCCTCAATTTTAAAAGCAAAAACAAAATCTTAATAGGATTGAAATGTAGAAATACCTTTGTGCGTGAGTGTAAAATATAAATACAATGTTAAAAAAGCACAAATACGCCTTTTTTATTTGCATCGAAAAAGGCGTCTCCTGTAACGCCGAAACACGTGTCTGCAGTATCCCTGCATATTTGTGCTTTTTTAACGTGGTTCTTTTTCTTTACTTAATAACATTGTTAGGGGGTTATTTTTGAACTTACTAATGTTTTTATGATTCGCACTGTTGAGTTGTAGACACTCTTAAAATAGAAGATTGATATTTTTTTTCAGCAAGAAAATTGAAATATTTATTCTAGGTCCACATCATAAACGTGTAAACTAAAAGCCAATAGGTCGGAAGTTAATGGGGTACAGTGTATGAGCGTTAAATATATGTATATATACATATTTTAATTTTTTGATATTCATTATTTTTAAGACAGTTTCTAAATGATGAAATTTTTTTCATCATGTAACTATAAACAGATCACGCTCTGACATAATAATGCTTTAAGGCATCTCTGTACATTGGCATTACAATACCTAAAAAAGGAACAGACACACGATCTCATTCTGTAAGTGTTAAACCGTAAATTAAAATGCTTTTAAAATTACTGCAGAATGTTAATGTCCCTTACGCTCGAGATTGATTACAAATCCTTTTACAGAAAAAAAAAAATCTAAAATAATTGTCTTCTTCTGTGTGTATGCAGCTTTAATATTTACTATATTTAAAACATAAATCACATAAAGAATTGTTAATTCTTAACCATTTCTATTTGCTTTAAATGTGGCTAAGTTACTGAGTAATTCTTTAAATAAACTTTAATTAACCTATTAATAAGAAAATAATGCATCTTCGCATCTAAATGAACTCGTGTTTTTGGATAATATTTTCTTCTTCCCAAACTAAGTAATTTTAAATGATTATAAAACAACATGTGTGAGAAAATATTTTCAGCATATAATTATTCATTTTAGATTACTCGCCACAGGATCCAGCAGATCAAAACTCAAACTTTCGCCCTAAAGAGGAATTTTCTCAAACCTTAAAAACAAAAGGTAATCCCCTAAGTATTCTTAACATGTTTTTTTTTCTGAATTAATGTGATTATAACTGTAAATGCAATACTAAAAAAAGGGTCCAACGCTGTACCATGAACATCCGGAGAAATTTGGAGATAACATTGTAAAATTACAGCTAAGAGCCATTATTTTAAATTTCAGACACGATGTGGTAGTGATTTTTTTTTTTTAATCTTATTTATTTTTTATGGGAAAGTACGTCATGAGAGGTGACCATTCTGAAATTTTGAATCGACTAAAATGGTTAAAAAGTGTCTGTAACCTGCCCAAACTAGATTAAACGAAACATTATTTCAGTTCAACTTTAAAAACATATTAGAACAGTTGACTAATGTGAAGAAAAAAAATGTGTATTGGTTAAAACTAAAACAAAATGATAAATCGAGTATTTTATTTGTATATGAAGGATGTTTATGAATATTTTAAAGCATTTACTTTTTTTTTTCTAGGAACGAGCAGTGCATCAGGGGACAGAGATCGCTGTTTTTTGCACTGTCTGTCCATACTAATGTACCAATTGGTGGTTTATATTTATCAGATTTTTGTAACTAACATATCGTGATTTTCTCTAAGGCTCAAGGCATATGCTAAGGCTGGTGTTAGTTTCTTCGAAAAGTACAATGTTGCATTACATCAAGTAATTTAAGACGATAATAATTAATTAACATTATACTACACGCTAATGTTCAGCTCTTGAAAAAATTCGCACTCCAGTAATATAGGGGAAAAAATCACATCCTTAACTGCTGGGTGTAAAAAAAAAAGATTTATTTTCTTCCGTTCTATATACATTCCAGTTAATTTCTTTCTTTATTTTTTATGTTAATAAATTTAAGTCCCAGGTAGGGAGATGTGGGTGTTCAATTGCTCCCCGCTGACTTTGAGAAATCAATTTATTTACATATGAGAGCATTTCTCTTGTTTTGTTCGAAATAAAGCTATCTTCAGAATGTTTTATTCTTCCCCATATAGTGGTTTAAATAATATATATATATATATATATATATATATATATATGTGATGACTTAGTTTTTTTAATATGAAATTAATTTTAGCTCAAAATGTATTTCAAATAACTGAAGCTCTTTCATTATTTGATGTATTGCTCAAAAAACTTATTTATCATTCTGAGATTTAATTTATAACATCCAACTCTACACCAGTCTTCAGAGATGTAGCTCAATATTTTCGCATGTCGTCAACATATGCTGTATTGATTAAAAACTAAAGTTTCTCAAAACATAATTTGGAAATTTATAATCAAAATGTTGCATTCCAAATTACAGATATTAGCAGATTCCATTAGAAAATGGCAATATAAACTTCTGAAGATTTATAACCAATCTACGAAGATTTCATAAAGTAAGAATTTTCTACGTGTGATTGCTATAAAATTTGAACAAATCTGTATCTCATGCTATGTATTAATATATATATATATAACAAAAGGTGAGATTATATGTAAAGGCTAAAAATATTGCGATATATTTCTTTTGTTATCAGGGTGACAGTTTTGAATTACATTCAATAAACTGAAAATGTTTCACATTTATTTTTTTTAACTTAACGTTACTATAGTAATTAATATAACTTTCATTTTTTACTCAATGTAGTTAAAGTTTTGAGTTTAATTTTGACAATGATATGATAAAAAACTAAAAATGAAATTTTAATTTTATTTCATGCAGATTTTTCGAGGTGGAAAAGCAATATATTTTTTTAAATTAATATTAATATTTTTTTTAAATGTAAGAGATTCAAAGTTTTCAAGAAGATCTCAAATGTTTAATTTGACCGTTATTAAACGACTTAGGGTGTGAAAACATGATAATTTTAAATTTTATAAAGTTTTCCAATTTTGTTTAAACATGTGCATATGGTACAGTATTCTTGCTTTGAAAAACCATAAATAATAAGGTATTTTTTAATTATGTATCAAATATTATGTATCAAATATATCAAATATTGTTTTTGTATTTGTGAAATAAGTCATTGTTAAGTTCCGTATACTTTCAACACCGAATTCCTTAAGTATAAAAATAATCTATTGATAAAAAGACAAATTTCGAATGTTTTTGCTCCGGTATTTTTTACAGAATATGACAAAACGCTGTGTAAAAAACGTAAAATGCTACGACTGAAATATCCCAGATTTTTTTGAAACTAACATGGCAAAATCAAAGATAACTTTTTAAAAATATTCTTTAAACTTTCTTTTACAATCCTTTAATCCTACTGATAAGAGACACTTAATTTGTGAATAAATATTATTATGTACATATAGTATTGTTATCTGATATTATGTTGAAATAAAAAAATAATGTTTGAAAAATGTTTGTGTTCATTGTTTCTCTTTGTTATTTTTTTCTTTAAATACCAACTGTGATTTGGAAACGTACAAACTCCCTGGAGTCCTGCTTTCAACATGAGTTTTACACACGAAGATGCAATTCAACTTTAACGTTTCATTAACACTTTCACGTAAACTATGCTAATGTTAGGAAAATATTTACTAAGCTTATATTTATGAGAAAAAACGTTGCAATTTATTATTGTATTTTATTTACAAGAAGCCCAAAGTGAATTAAAATGTGTTTAAAATTTGACTTACATAAATGAAAGAATGCATTTTTAAATAATGCAGCATTTGGTTTGTTTGTTATAGATAGCAAAGAAAAAAATAAGGGATAATGTTCGCTTATACGAAAACATATGCTAGAAACTTTTGAACCATTATTTTCTTAGTTCTGAAAAATATCAGGGTACAGATCATTTGCGTACTTCTCCGAATAAATATTTCTGTAAATAAATAGCGTTGGTAAATAAAGCTATTATCATGAGTCTTTAAAATGAATGTATTTAGTGTCAGAGTAAAAATAAGTGAAAAAAATGATCAGTTTATTCTTCAAATTTTGGTTTACTAAGCATGGAATGAAACACATTTGTTTGCTTACTTCATGGCTTTTCCTTTTTTTTATTTTTAAATTCTGTCGATATTTGTAGAGTACACAATGCTACTTTCTGATTTTTTTCAGTTACAGTTTTACTAAATAAAATCAAAACGTATATGTAATTATGGAAACTTTCTTTTCGTTTTTCTTAATTTATCATAATAAAAACAATGCCATTCATTTTAGCTGCATAGTCCTTTTAGTGAAGAGGAAAAGTTGCAAAATTTAATAAAAGTGTGAAAGCCGTAAAAGGCACACTTTTAACTGAAATAATCATAAAATATTTACATAATTAAACGAAAAAAACAATTGTGAATTACCAAACTAAAAAAAATAATAATAATATTTACAAAGTATTATCAATAATATTACCAAAATAATATTCACACAAAATGTGGCTAACTTATTTAATTAAAAATATTTCAGATACCTAAAACTATTTGATATGTAAAAGTTTAAACCGAGAGCCAACCTTACTTTCCGATTTTCATCAAGCATAACAAGATGCTTTGGTACTTTTTTTTCTCATAAATAAAACTTAAAACTGTTGTAAACACTTTTCGTCTCTAACAGTACCCACAGATAGTTCAAATGAATAATTTACATAAAGAGTTACAGGTAACCTAAAACTATTTGATATGTAAAAGTTTAAACCGAGAGGCAACCTTACTTTCCGATTTTCATCAAGAATAACAAGATGCTTTGGTACTTTTTTTTTCTCATAAATAAAACTTAAAACTGTTGTAAACACTTTTCGTCTCTAACAGTACCCACAGATAGTTCAAATGAATAATTTACATAAAGAGTTACAGGTAGACAAATATTTTCACTGCTATTTATAAAGATTATATTTGACAGCTGTGACCCTTTTTCACTTTTTCATGAATACCTACTAGTTTTTCTGAAAATAATATAAAAATCACCCACATAACCTCTGTTTTGAATTATTTATTTCATGACGAGAGAAACGAACAAGCTCCATGAATCTGACTTGAAAGCTATTTCTTATTTTTACTTGCAGAGTTATAAACAAATTTGGCCACACGTGAAACCCCAACATTATTGCTAACTAATTTACTGGAATTGACTGCATGTCGCAATACTGCATTTTAACACGCTAACACTAGAATTTCGGAAAGGATCATTTTGACCCGAAGCAGGCTTTTTTTTTTGTCAACTGTACCGCCACATTTCTATACAGACAATTATCTTTTCTTGACTTTTCCTTTCAAGAAAATGGTACTTTCTTTAAAAAACCAAAACAATCAAGTTATACCTAGAAGTACGGACTGGTGTCATTCCCTTTTGGGAAAAACAAATAGATACATTTATTGATGGTGAAGCAGAGGGGAACCTTTAAAATTCCTATTGACAATTTCATTTCAAGAACTTGAAGCATTCATATCGTTTTTGAACGTAAGGCAGAGATAGGTTCGGGAGTGCCAATCGGGGGAGAACTGAGATGGCACAGATTGCGATATTGACATTTTAGGATGGGGGGGGGGGGCATTTTTACTATAAAAGCAGTTCTTGGGATCTTTTCGCTTCTAGGAGGATTTGGAAGGGATGCTTCTTGGGAGTTAGGCACTCCTGTATGAGGGTTATCATCCAAAATCCTTGAAGCCAAAGGTTCTAGAAAAGTTACTTGATTTTTAATAGTGTCAAACTATTCTCGCGTTTTGGGCAGTAAGTAACCGCTCCTAAGCCAGGACTAAGGCAGAAATATGCAATACATCACCAGTTCGTTTATTCCATCCATGGACTGCAGTTTCGTGTTTATTATGCACTCATCATTATGGAATAGGAATTAAACGCGCTGGAGGCATCTTATAAAGCAAAGAGAGCCTACAAAAACTGGTAGCTAATGTGAAATCAGAACACCAGCCAGCGACCGCACTTGGTACGGTACAACTCAAAAGTTTTTCAATAAGAATGAATTTTTTCACAGCTTGTTAAAATTATATTTTTCCTTTTTTTTCGTAGTTATTTGGAATAGCAGTTCTAGGTATATTAAAACATATGTTTATCATCAAATCTGCCATATTGCTCAAGCTAACTTTATCAATAGCTTCCTACATTTCGCCTAGGTCCAATTTCATTCTTGCATTCTCTTTTTTTTTCCTTTTAATTTCATATATTTCTTTAGTACTGACCATCCTAAAATATTTTGAAAAAAAAAAATAATAATTCGTCTTTCCCCTTGTTTTTAATGCCTAAAAAACCCATCAAAATTTTTACGTAATTTATAAACGTATTTTTCACGTAATTTATAAATAGCAAGAATCAATAACTGCAATCTATAAAAACGGGCTACCATTTCTAGTTCAAAGAAAACGGGGTATTCCGTTTTTAGACCACCCAATACTTTAGGTTGATAGTGTCAACAGTCATAACTAAACAAACAAGTAGTTCTAAACAAGTGTTCTAGAATAAGCTCATGTCATCCACTTTGTGGTCATCTAACAGCTATTTACTTTTGTGTATAACATTGAAAAGGAGAACTTCAGTTTTAAAAACCTTGAAAAGTTTTCAGTACCCCAAAAGTAGGTTTCTCTACTAAAACAGCTCTCACCAAAGCACGTAAGTTAATAATCAAGGCCTTTTTGCTCACTACTATTTCTTCCCTTTTTATTTCTCCCCTGAGTACCATTTTTGTTTCTGTGTACAACCCATTTCCACCCGTTTCAGCAGGTATTCAGTATTTGGACCATATACCGTATTTTGACCACTTCCTATACTCACGCAAGAATTACAGCTTTAGTAAACTGTAGAGCTCTCCATTAGGTTCAACATATTGTCACTGAGTAGGTTGTACAATTTGGAGACAAAATTCAGCAGACTTAGTAACATATTGCCAATACCTGCTAGTTAAGCGAATAGAGTAATCTAACGGTAAAACAGAAGAACGTATTTATTTTTGAGCAAAAATTAATGGAAAAAAATTGCTAAAAAAAAAAAACATGTATTAACACAATTTGTAATATTTTGTAAGAAGTTTTTCCCTTGTATCGGTAATTAAATTTTAGTTGATTTAAAGAACTTAAAACATTATATAGATCTATAAATAACGTTACATGCATTTTTTCCTGGGAAAGAAACATTAAAATTATATTGAAAGCCAAGTTAGCCATAAAGTTACAATATATTTTGATTGACACAACAAAATGAAAGTCTTTATTTCGTACTTTATCTACTTTTTCTCCCAGCCATTATCTGAACTAAATCGATTATCGAGTTTCCTCTAGAGATGGCGCTATTGACGCTGTTAATAGAAAATCCTTTGTTTAACGATCTTGGTCTTATGTCCCAAGTCTCAGAGCGTAAATGATAAGTAATACGTGCATGAGAGTTAAAAAAGAATTACTCCAATGTTCTTATATCTTGGGGTATTCTATTCAATGACTATCCAATGACAATATCTTACTACTTGCATTCTGTGATGAGGAAAAAATAGAGCATTGCTTTGTTTTTAAGTGTAAAAAATATGAGTTCACAAAAAAGAGTCAAAATGTTTTTTTTTTCCTAGCTGGTCTTAATGGGGAAACTCTGAATGTATGTAGAATGTGTACTTGGTTGTTTTAGTTAACCCCTTTAAACCTGGTATCTGGTATTCCAGACGTGTCAGTTTTTTTTTGATGAACTAGGAGCCTGAAATTCGAGTAAAACGATACTCTTTGCCATAGGGAGGGAGGGGGGTAATATGCATACCAAATAGAAAAAAAATGCTTAACTAATTGAAATTTTGACTGCAGTGTAAAACAAGTAAGGTGAAAAATCAAGTTAAACATTCACCTGAAATTTTACTATACAAAGAAGAAAGGTGGATGCTTTATTATTTTCAAATGTAGGAAAAGTTGTACACAGTGAAACAAAATCGAGTTGTCACCTCTACTAAGTGGACACCCCTCTTAGCGGCCAATTTATCGTGGCTCAGTTTTTCTGCTCTACAGACCAAATGATGAAATTTTCCATGTAATCCAAAATTCAGTATGATGTCAAATAAGATGAATTCAACCACTTCCATAACAGTTTTTTCATATTAAGAAATAGTTTTAAAAAATATTTTAAATTTTATCAACTACACTTAATGTCAATGTGAACCAAATGGTTATTTAAAAAATTCATGAATATTTGAACAGTTATTTTTTAAATAAGACCCTCTTTTTCATGAAGTCAACTTTAATTATTGTCAAATAACATTCGTTAATATGATTGACAACTAATAAGAGTATCATTGTGGCTATCTGCTCCGCAATATATTCATATATGTAAGTTAAGGCAAGTACAGATAATTTTTCTTATGTTCACCAATGCGAATTCATAAGAAAGAGAACCCGTGGCGGTCTGATCCATTTTTTTTAATGCGTTTTACTATTTTTTATCTGACGGTTAGAAAATTCTAAAATTAACTTTATTTGTTTCCTTATGATGTCTGGAAGCTTTTTTATATAATTATTTTTTTATTTGAATTACACATTAATTTTTAATGTATATATTTCCAAAGGAGTCCAAACTATCCAAACTAAGTTAAACCTCCCCAATTGAGGGAGGTTTGACACACAAAGATTAAAAACTGAAAAACTGATGCTGAAATAATTGGATTTCTTATGTGATACCATTACAAGGTTTTGGTAGTAATTACGTCTAAGGAAATACCATTAATTGTTAAATTTGCTTAAATTTAATATTCAGAAAGTATGACTGCTTGAAATGTCAGCGTCAGATTTCGTTTAGTTTTTGGGTAGTCATTGAGATAATCTACGTCACTTAAAATGAAATAATACTCTAGTTCAGAGTTGTTACTGGAAGACAAATATCACCTTCACTCTGGTGTTTGGTTCCTAGTTTTTTTCTTAATATTTTGAGTATTTTTTTTCATCATTTAAATATTGTGCATTTATTAGCTTTGGTGGGAGTAACTAGAAATTCACGATTTAGTAAGTTTTCTATTACATTTGCTTTCTCTGGGTCCTTATTTCAGAAATGTTCATGTCATAAAATAAAATTGATTTTAGTTACGATAAAATAAATTTAGCAAATATTTGAAAAAATTATAGATGAGTTGAATATCTTTATAAGTTTTCCAACAACTGAAAAAAATCAAGTTTTAGTTGTGTATATTTTGATCAAAACAGTGCATTAACAGATAACGCCTCACATGAATTATAATGGACTGATTTCTGGCTACGAGTAAAAAAAAAAAATCATTTGAATTAAAAACAGTTCTTTTTGACAAAAATTGAATGTTATAATGCAGTTAACAACTTGTTACAAAAACACAAATAAAAAATAAGTATGCTGTCTTTTATTATATTAATGTAAGTACACAACAATATAATTAAATAATCAATTAAATTTTGCTCAAGTTAATGACAAGTAGTACAGGTGAGATGAACTTCTAATAAGAAAAAGTACTTTTTTGTCTTCAAACGACATCCCATTCGATATATCCCTGATTCGACTTCAAAATGGCTAACAAATGGAATTAGATTTTAGTTCTACTTGATACTTTGCTAAGATATAATGTTCATCAGTTAAAGAAATCTGGTATGGACCCCACACTACTTCCTTTTATGTGTAAATTTCTTAGTAGTTGCCTTAAGTGTTAAAAAAGTGCTTGAAGTGAGCAAGGTAACAATTCAAATATTTGCACCCCTAATCTGCTACGAAACAATGCAAAAAAATGTTTTACAATGGTTAATTTTCTAAATATTGCAGATTTTAACATTATTCAGTGAATTTTTCGCAAAATATCGCCGATAGCGCCAAGTTGAACCCAACGAAACATATTTTTTTCGCCAAATTTGTGGTCAAGCTGGTGTCAAACACTTGGCGACTTATTGCCAAGTGGTAGCGCCAATTCATATTACTTGAGTCTGCATTGAAATTAACACTGATTTACCCCAAAAGGGGGGTAAATCACTCCCTTGGGAACATTAGAATGCAACGACAAGGGGAAGTACACAACTAGACCATCCTCAGAGCCTACATACCAAGCCAGAAGCTTCTACGGCATATAGTTTTTGAGCTATGCGAGACACATACGCACATACATACGTACATACAGACGTCACGAGAAAACTCGTCGTAATTAACGCAGGCGAGGTTGAAAAGGATTTTTCGGCTATTTATATGTTGATAGGTACATATGCACGTGTTGACAGGTCGAAAAAACTACTGAACATTTATTCGGGGGTGAGCAAAATCAAAATTTAGACCCAAATTTGAGTGAGTTTTTTTTTTCGCGATAAGTGTACTTCCTTTACTACGTAAAAGGAAGTAAAAAGGTATAAATGCGAAAACGAGAGGTTGGGCCAAACCGATCTAGTTCGCCTAAGTTCTTTTTTTTCAGGTTTGATTGATCCTTCAGTAAGTAATACTCAACTCATTTTGCATCATTCAATTTATGATCATTTATGGCTCTAATCATTGCAAAAGTTCCCGTGTGAACCTGATTTTTTCACTATTTCGGCGTACGTTCTTAGAAATATTTCTGGGGAAAGTTAATTGCTTTGAATTTTTCTGATGATGTCTAAACATTTCTGAATAATGAAGAAATTCTTTAAAACTAGTTCCTTGAATTGTTACACCGAAACAACACCACCCGACGTGATGCATCAACCTGACTCAAACTACGCCTTTACATATTTAAAAAAACTGAACATGCTGCATTGACTGAAGTTGCTGCAGCTGTAAGTATACAAATATGCGAATACAAATCCCTTCTGTTTGCTAAAATATTACATTATTGTCAAAGAACGAAGCAGTATTTAATTGTATAAGAAATTATCACATAAACGCCTTATAGAGAAGTGGTAATCAAGTCATAAAACTTGACTTTTGTGCTAGGAAAAAAAAAAGGCAATAGTGAATTACTCTCACGGTAGGAAAGAGTAGTTCTTCTGCGTACGTATATAGTGTTAGTCTTTTCTTTCTTTACTAGATGTTCGCATTTGGCAAAAAATTAGGCCAAAATTAAAGGCGTTGCAGTAACGTTTTACTGCATTTGGCATTAAATTTGATACACGATTTATTTTTTTCTGAGAAGAAATAGTTGAAAACATATCTTCTCGACGAGCGATATCCATTTGGGAATATAATTAAATCAGTAACTAGCCTGCACGGCAGTCATTTGCCATTGAAAAAAAAAAAAAAAAAAACGTTTGAGAGGTGTTGATCTCTTAGATATATAGTTTTTTTAATCAAAATCATAAACCATAAGAACTATTAAAAAATGGTACTTCAGATTATTTTATCATATGCTATACTGTTTAAAAATTTTTTGTGCGACCTCCGAGACATCTGCGCACGCGCCAAGTCTCTTCGGGCTTTTTCGAAATAGGGGGGAAAAGCAACGAGGAAGTAGTAAGTGAACAAAAGCTGAAGGCATCGGGAAGTGCGCATCCTAAACTTATCTCCCCTTTTTCAGATGGAAGCGTCCGTGGCTCCCAGGCGCACAATACGCAAACAGACAGTATTTAACTCGTTTATGTTTTATTTCATACCAAAGATTCCATCTGCAGGTAACAACGTTGAGGTCAAAAACGAAGTACACAGGTATTGTTTTTGTTTCAGAGACCACTCGGGTACCCGAGCCCGAATAGACACATCTACCAGATTTAAGGCGGAATATATACGGTTTCCGTTTTTACGAGCACCATTAAGGTGGAAGTCTGATTTAGCTCAACACACATGCCATAAGACCCATTTATAGGGCAGGCAGCCATTCACAACACAGTCATTCACACAGAGGAAGGACAAGGACAGGAGAGAGTGAAAGTACATCCATGCCTGCGCCGTGATCTCCAACGCATCACGATCAGACTCCTCTTTGAGTAACGGGGGCTTTTTTTTTACTTTAGGGGGTGCTGAAAGTTTGTTAATCAATGGGCTATTTAAACATTAAAATTAATTCTATAGAGTTGAAAAAAATTAAAAGATAAATTTTAAAATAATATTCATTTCGAGTGAGTAAAATCTAGTATAAAAAAGAAAGCGAGTTAATTTCAGTAAAATCTTATCTAGCACAAACGCTCATATACTTTAAATGTTTAACCCTTCAGAACTCGCACCCATGAGCAAAATACTCACATTGACAAGAAAAGTGGTGTATCTAGGACTCTACGTTTTAGTCGACTGTGTTGCTCTCTCTAGCTTCGTTTTAGAACCTCCTCGAACCCCCGCCTATTTAAAGTACATTATTTTGTTTTAAAATATATATAAATTTGTTTCAGTTTAAAATATTTTATTTACTAACATTTTTTATGGGAAATAAGGAATGTGAGAAAAACTCTCACGCGCGAGTTCTCAAGTCATAACTTTTAGCGCGAGTTCTGGAGGGTTAAATTGCACAAAACTTTCTGACACGTTAAAATTATATTTTAACCTTTTCATAAAAATATAGGGAAAATAGAGTTAAAAGTTAGCATAAATATGAAAAGATTAACTCATTAGCGATGGTGAAAGTGGTTCTCGTAAAAATAAATTTAACAACAGAGAAATTGGAGCTATCAATTTTCCGTTTCGTTTCACCGTTTCCCTTTCAGTGCTCAGAATTGCCTGAAAATGAACTCATTAAGGGAGAGCGTTAAATTGCAGAAATAATAAAGTCAGATAAAAGGAAGAATTTATTTTATGAAATATATTTTTCTATTTTCAGATTATGAGTTTGTCTTTGTATTCAGTACTCAGAGCAGAAAGAATAAAATTATTTTGATAAGACTAAAGAGAATCAGGTTTGTTTATTATTTTTATTTATATTTTGTTTTTTAAACTTCTCACATTGTATTATAGAGATAACGCTGATTATTTTTAAAAACATATTTTCAAAATCATTGCACTAAACTATTCGCTAACTAAAAACGGTACGAGTTATGCTGTAGTTTATGGAAACTGAAAAACAAACTATAAGTATGCAATACACATCCAACTCGGCTATTTCGACTTATGAACTGCAGTTTCGTGCTTATTATGCACCCATCAGCATGGAATACGAAAATAGCCGAAATGGAGCGAACGACCGCACTTGGTACGGTACAACTCGTAAATTTTAAGGCAGAGCTTGGGTATAAAGCAGTGAGAACCGCCCCCTCGCTGGTATTCTAATTTTTCATTAGCTACCAGTTTTGTTGGCTCTCTTTGCCCTATAAGAGAATTTTTGCCTCCAACTCGGCTATTTTCGCATGCCTTAGCCCTTGCTTAGGGGTGGTTACTCAATGCTTTAAACAAAAGTAGTTAAAATACGAGGCGCATTTTTAAGGTAAGTACTGTTTGATGTAAATAAAAAACAGAAATATCCTTACAATTGTATTTTTACTTAAAGGACCGTATATTAATCTATTTTTCTACATAATTGCATTAAATGTAAGGCACTTATCATATTGTACAATCACCTTCAAAAAACGTCCATCGATAGAGAGTGCCGCGGACTGTTAGGTACGGGCGGTAAGGGAAAAAGGGGTTAAAAGCTATCGATATTCATCGCAAGATTTCTTCAGGACGTGGTGAAACCACTATGAGCTACAGAATGGTTACTATTTGGGACCTAGCGTTCAAATTTGGCCACTATAATAAGCACACCAAGGAACGGAGTGGTCGACCTTCCTTCATTTTTGAAGATTTTGTGCAAAAGCAGCCCAGATCGAACATCCAGTGACTACTACCTGCTTTTTCATCTGAAGCAACACCTCGGCGGCTAGCTAGTGCCACGACAATGACGGTGAGGTTAGGATGACCTTAATGCAATGGTGGCATATTTCTTTGAAGAGGGATTTTAAAGATATGAATCGGTGAGATCATAGAGATACAGATATGAATCGGTGAGAGCAAAAACAACATCAGACACAAAAATTCGAAAATTCGTTCATGATGAAAACGAGTTGTGGGAGGCAATATACGTGTTGAGATCAAAAATCACTTCAGTCAGGTTACTAAATCGAAAGATAAGGGACCTGTTACTTGAATGTTGACCGCAGAAACAATGCTAGAATTCAGACGTCTTTCCTCTTTCCTGAACAGTTTGAAGTTTTTGACCTATGTTGTTTTTGCACTCACCGATTCATATCTTTGCTTGTTTTTAATTTATACCAAAATGGTACTTTAAAAATACGCCTCGTATGTAATGTGTGATAGCACTTTCTTCTATTTTTAAATATATGTTTGCAAACTACTTTAGCTTTTGATTTTTTAGCACATAATAATAAATGAAGTATATGCAATGAAATTGTTTTTAAAAAAAGTGAGGATAATAAGAGTACTTAGGTTATAATTTCAAGTTACTTAGGTTAGTTTTCATTGTCAACTAGAATGCTTAGACATACTTAGACTTTTTTTAATGACTGGAATATTTAATTTATGTAAAAATCAACGGTTAGTAATTTTCTCTTTAACGTGAATTTAAAAATATCTGTAAAGCGTTCTGGATGGGATAAAAGAGACTTTCTATACTACACTGCAACCTTTCTTGACAACAATATTGTGACGTCAGCGTGACGTTTTGGTAACGTTAGTCTATGAAAAACGATCTAGATAAAACGCCACAGCCTACTTGGCGAATTAGAGGAGATCGCTGACTGCTTGTGAGCTCTTATTGGCTCCGCCCGTTGTGACGCTCAATGTCAAATTAAGTTGCATTCTAGTATAGTCTCTCGAAAACATCAAGTTCACTTTTTCTCTCTGTTTATAGTTTATTCCCTCCTCAACACATTTCCCTTCTTTATGTAACTTTCAACCTTCTCTCTGTTTATAGTTTATTCCCTCCTCAACACATTTCCCTTCTTTATGTAACTTTCAACCTAACTGTCATTCCTCGAAAAGTAATAATCAGTTCTTATCATTTGTTGATCAACTTCAAAATGAATAGAAAAATAAAATAGAAAGTAATACAAGCAATAAAAAAAACATTTCGTTTCTTATAGGTTGTGACTAGTCATTGTTTTAGCCATTATATATCATAAAAGTTTGTTAAGTAACATCATTGTCCTACATGAACGTTATAACAGTCATTCAAGTGTTAAAATTTACTAAAATCTCTCTACTTAAAAACAAATGCATAAAATAGATGTTGCGATTTCTATAACTATATAAATGCTGATTGTAAACTCAAATTTTAAATTAAAGAGGTGGAATTAAATATGTTTTGATTTCATATTATCAGTTCTAAAAAGCACAACAAATGAAAATACTTTTTTGCTGAAATATATTTTATTTCTTTTCCAAAAACCTTATTCAGTGAAGATGTAAAAGCAAAATCTAATTTTTTTCTTTACTGAGTGTACAATGGAATCATTTAAACAGTTCAGCATTTCAGTTCTTCGAAAAAATTGCAATGTGCTATTATTTACAGGTCCTTATATTAGAAAGAATGGGTCGTAATATGAAAGAACGGAAAAATTCACTCCAAAAAATCAAAAATCAATACATCAGAAGCCGTGAAGGATCCATCATAAACCATCTGGCTGGATTTTATTGCGTACTCCTGATATTTCTTCTCTTTTCCATCTAAAAATATTTTCTTTGCGTTAGAGTTCATAAAGTCAATTTTGTTTTGGAAACAGCTATTTCAAAAATATATTTTTCGAAACTCTTTTTCTCAAAATGTTTTCAGTTTGTATCTTACTAAATGTTTTAGGTTTTTCCAAAATCTTCATTATATGAGGAAAACACTTAGATTCTGATTAATGTTCTGAGAAGAATATAATTCACAAAAACGCGCTAAGTAGAAAACTAAAAGCACCTGCATATTTTTCGTAATTGGTATTGAATTTAAAGGCTAAAAAAGTGAAACAACAGGATTTTAAACACAGAAAAAACTAAAGTATCGGTTTCGATCGCAATGCAAAAAATAAATAAATAAATAAATAAATAAAAAGAAAACGAAACCAAATGTTACATCAATTCAGAGGAGTAGATAATCCTATCCGAAATAATTTTGTGTATATAGACAAGTACCTTCACAGAAAACAAGACAATTTTAATTTTGCCAGTTATTAACCTGGAGTAAGAGAAGCATAAAAAAGGACCCTCTGCACGCAATTATACGAAATTCGTAAAGTTCGAAAGTTATACGAAATTCGAAGTAACGCATTAATCTTGAAAATAATAGTTTATCCATTTCGCACTCACCTTATAACGCAAAAAAAAATGTTTAAAAAAAAAAAAAAAAAAAAACATGCATAATTATACAAAAGGCGGTCGGTATATCCGATATTGAGGTTCAAATAACTATATAGAATCCGCAGTATGTAGTTTTAATGGAAAAAGAGCTGTGCAGACGATTTTATTTTGCAATAAAATTATTATTTATTTAAGAGGACTTTTGATTACTTTTTATTAATTCTCAAATCTATGTACTTACTTATTTATATTTAGTTTTTAAAAAGGGAGAACAAAATTCAAGCTCTTTTATTATTTTTTTTCCTAGGAGAAAGATCAGATTTTTTCTTTTTTTGTCTCGTGAAGAAAAATAAATATATCTTCGAGAAACATTAACATATAATATTTTATGCAAAACTCCTTATTTCTCAGAAAAGAAGAGTATATTTTTATGTAAAAAATTCTGAAAGTGTTTTTTTGCATAGTTTAAAAACGAAGTGTAGATATTATGTAATATAATAATTATAATGCATCTGCGATATATTAAATATGCTGGATTTACATTATTTGCCGTTAATTATAGTACATTTCTTAGTCCATTTGCTGTATGGACAAGTCAATTGAAAAAAAAAAGATGCATAAAAAGAAGTATATGTACGTGCAGTTCAAATTAGTAATTTTTTTCTAGTACCAAAATGATAAACGAATAATATTTGAAGCTAGTAAGATATTCATTATTCACAAATGGAGAAAATTACAGCAATGCAAATAAATTATAAGTAATTCACTTGCCTTTAGAGCTACGTATTTAATTGAATAAGTTTTATTCAGTTCTACAATAAGAAAATAAGTTTTTTTTGTTTATGACTTTCATTTTTACCCATTAAACATTAGTACTCAAGCATCAGCTACCGTTAATCACTTTCTGTTTAACCAAGTATTATAATCACTCAAATGAAGCAATAACCAGAAGGCTTTTAAAGTCACTTAAATGAACGGTTCATTGAACAGAAAGAAAACATTCTGAGTTCTGTTTAATTGGCTTAGAAACGCTTCATGGATATGAAACAAAGATTTGTTTTGCTGTGTCGAATTCCCCTAGTTCATCGCCGTAAAAGCTTCAAGAAAAGTTTCTCTTTGAGCTTAGAAAAGAGTCTAAACAGTCAATGAATTAGGACCATTAAACTCTGCATTAAACAAAGAACAAAGAAAATACGTTAATGCAATTTGTATTAAAAAGAAATGTTGTTTTTTCTGAGAAAATATGTGTTATGTAATAAGTAAAACTCAAAATTTAATTGTTCGCATTGCTATGTTTACCAAAAAAAATAAACATAAGCGATTACGCTCATATGCTTTAAAAAAAATTACGAGAAGTCAAAGCTGTTTTATATTTCTCATTAAACAAGTAATAATAGTTTTTAGCAAAATTCAACTAAACATAGTATTCTGAACTGCTAATTTAGTTTGTTATAAAAACTAAAATAAATGCTTCAATAATTGAAGGGGCAAGTGGATAAAGGTGATATGTGACAATTTTGGAAAAATACACTTTTTACCATGGATGAAGGTGATAAGGTAATTTTTTTTGAGAGCTTTTTCTAAAAATTAAAAAAATGTCACATATCACCTTTATTCACTTGCCCCTTCAATTGTGTTTATGAGTTAACACAATTGAACACACACTAATATGAATTTGTAAATCGGCAAAATTCAAATATCACACATCACCTTTATCCACTTGCCCCTTCAATTATACTCACACATGCATTTATATACATATATATTAGAGTGTTCTTTATTTTTCAACTATTTTTTTTTCCAAGTCTCACCCTTGCATGTTTTGCAACTGGTCTAAAACTAATACCTGAAAAACGTTGGCTGAAAATTGAAAAAACAAAATCTTATGAACTACAAAACGAAAGAAAGAGTTAAACTGCTCTTATTTTCTTAGAATAATTTTGAAGTGTAGAATTTAGAGCAGCACGCATTTCTAATTAACTTTTCTAACACTCTTTATGGCTTCCGATGAAAAAGCAAACTGCGCCATGAAAAGCATCGTAATTCTCAAATTTACAGCAATTTATGAAATTAGAGTCATAACTTTGGAACCCATTTTCAAAATATTTGCCTTTAGAATAATTTTTATAAAGAAAGCAATATCGAACGAATCATAATTGATTCTTCAGAGAAAGATAGATATCCCTTGTATGTATAAAACCAAAATACAAATAAAATATTTAAGAGTTATTGCATAAAATATTATGTTTTATATAATAGCTTTTAAATATTTAACAGTATCAGGGTCTCATTATGTCTACACTAAAAAATGAATGCTGTTTTGACAGAGCGAACTAAATAATTTTATGGAAATAAACTGTAAAATTGCTTCTTTTGCAGTACTAAACTGTAAAATTGCTCGTTTTACAGTGATAAACTGTAAAATTGCTAATTTTACAGTTTGTTAAAGTGCATTTTACAAATTTATACTGGTGCCTCTGCTGCCAGCATTTTACTGTTGTTTTTACCGTTTAATTCAGCTACATTTTAATGCAATAAACTGCAAAATTGCTCACTTTACAGTAATAAACTAAAATTGCTGGATTTAGTTTATTACAGTGCAGTTTTAAATTGGAACCTCGGTTGTCAGTATTATACTGTAAAAGCAACAGTTTATTTATTGCAGTGTAGGTATACAGTATCAAAATGTTAGCACTTACAACTAATAAGGTATTACATTTTGCTGCAAAGTATTACTATATTCGAAAACTCTCTCAATTAATTTGAATTTTATCAATTATATGCGTTTCGTGTGATGAATAAAATACAATAGGATCATTACATAAGCTCTTTATATACATTTGAAAAATTGAATTGTACAAACCATACTGAATTGTTGTCTTACTCAAAATTTCGTAAATATTGGCAGTAGAAAAAAAAAGGCAAAATGAAAAAAAAAAAGCACTTTCGACGTGCAGGAAATCATTTTAGGAGAAAACGAAGCAATGAAATAATGTATTTATTTATATTATTTTGTCATTAAATCATTAATTATCCGGATGATGTGGTATTTTACCATTTATATTTTGAAACATATCCAGAGTTTAGTAAAAAACAATAATTATGTTCCCTGTAACTATAAATTATCATTCAAATTTTTTATTATCATTCAAAATAGTCCTACTCTTTTTAAAATAAATTCCTAATTTGTACACATATTTAATCTTCTCACAACCAGTCATTAGACAAGCTATAGAAACATTTATAAGTCTACACTATCAAATGCATTCTAAAATACACTTATAGTTTTATAAATGAATAACAAGAAAACTTTAAGATTTAAATACATATATATATACATATTTGCAGAAAAGTCACATGTTTCTGATTTTAGTTCAAAAATTTCCCCTGTAAACGGGGCTGCAGGTAGGTGCCCTTAAGTCAAACACCGATGGCAAATCACATTATATTTGTTAGAAAATTTTAGTGAACGAAATTTCATAAGTGAATTTTCAAGAAGTTCAACGTCGGCTGCATTTACATGAGGACGGATCATAATCTTCGTACGAGTCAAATATAAAAACATGAAGGTAACAAAGCCAAAAAAAAAAAAAATATGTATACGGAAATGGCAAATGTGTGCTCGTGTAGAAAAGTAAACAATCATTTCAACTCAAAAATAGAAATTCAGAGAGTAGTAGTATTTATCAAACAAATATCGCAAAACACATAATATATCCAACTGCCCTATAAAACAAACTGATCACTTACATTTTATGCTCCCAAGTTTTATTCATGATAGTGAAGTACTTTAAACTGCAAACAAAGTGAACATCAAGTTATTTGCCTGAAATGATTACTTTCCAAACTCTTCAAAATTGATTCTTGGATATCGCTTATTCACAGAGAAAGAAACTCAAATAGCAGGCCATGTATCTTACATCATGTATTTCTATGTTTATTGCTTCATTTGGAAAGGGAAAAAAACATGTTTTTTCTAAAAGAAACTCTCATGAAGAATGAAAAATCTAGAAGAGGAACTTGAAATAATGTTAAGATTAAAGAAATACGACAAGTTACATTAAATTCAGTTTGTATTTGAAAGTTATAAACTCTTTATTCCTTCCTTTCGATAACTGCTCAACGTGTAAGAAAATTACTTACATTTTAATTCATTACACTAAAACCACAATAAAAATGATCCCGCTCAGGTTATTTATTGTTATTTCGAGGCATGTACCCATGTTTGAACTGATGAATTTTCCATTTTTTTGTAAACCGCATATGACCTCATTTATTCCTCTTACTGAAAATAATGGGTGCTTGAGATGCAGATCTTCTCAATTTCGCTCTTAAAAACTTGAACATGTTCTAACACACTTGAAAATAGCATACTTTCAACGTTTTTCATTTAGTAATAATTATTTATTGATCGAAAAACCCTTACATCCCTTATTAATATTTTTGATGGCATTGTATTAAATAGCTGTGCATCTTGGGTACAGAAATATATGTAATATATATAACTATAGATAATTGCTTATATTGCCGATTTAAAACACATACCTAAAATTACTTTATCTTCTCCTAAATTATATTCTAGTTCATGTAAAAAAAGAAATAAATGTTACGGTGTTTTATGTACAGAACATACCTGTATGTTCTTGTTTATCACGCTTGATAAATATTTTGTTCTTAAAACTGCTTTAAGAATTTAAAAATATATGTATTGTAAAGGCATCGTCATGTTTTTTTTTTCTTCTTCTTATTTTTCAAGCGCAAAGCAGTCACCGGGCGCAGCAGGTAGGAAGTTGAACCACTCAGCACCAAGTGGTAGTCACGTTATTTTGCAATAAAGAAAAATTTATTCCTCTTAAGAATAAACACAGTATACAGGGTGTCCACTCCAATCGTGGACCAATAGCTAATTTCTAAACCATTAGAGATAAGCATACAGCTTATTTAGGAAAAAATCTCCAAATTACGAAAGGAATTTTTGGTCTATTCAATGTTTTTCAAAAAATCAAATTTTGAAAGAGTTTCGAAATTTAAATTTTTATAGAGCCCCCGAGTCCTATCAATCATATCTAGTAAAACATTCTTGACACTGTAACGTTTAAAACTAAAAAAAGATCACTCTTCTACCACAAAAATTGACCGAGTTATGACGTTTTGAAAAATGAAGATTTTGCATTGTTTCATGACGTCATAGAGAGATCGCTCAAGGGACCGTATGCGAAATGCTTCAAAATCTTGATTTTTCAAACACATTAGGACACACAGGGTGGACACCCTGTATATGTATATATATATTTCCTTTTTCTTTTTTTTTTCTCTTTCATTCACAGCAATGGAATTTTTGAAACATGTAACATGAAAATACTACCGTTGACTCTATTCTTCATGTTCATTTTCAAGGTTTATCTCCTTAGAACAAAAATGGTTTTTAACACATCATTCAAAGTATCTACGCCGATCAGTATAGCAAGCAGAACAACTAATAGAATCAATAACGCCAGGTCTGAAGTCAAACTTAAAGAAAAAAGATTAATACACATTTACAGCTTATTTCAAAGACTTTTTTATGACTCTTTAATCTCGGTACAAGTAACTTAATTTATGTTTAGTAGTTCATATATTGTTTAAAAAGTCTTGATACCAAGTATGAACGACTACTTTATCATTTGTGTTAATCACACCGGCAGGAAAATAGCCAAAAATTTAATCATTCAGATTAAAAGCCATTGATATGGTTATACCCTGGTAATGTATCTCGAAAGAAATTTTGTTTTAATCCCTAGAACTTCAGTAAAACTAGATCGCGCGCTAAGATTTTTTTTTTCTTATTTTTTTGGCTGTACGTGTGAACGTGATTTATAGTTTCATCGTCTGGCAAATAGCAAGACTTCTTAGTTAAGCCTAACAATTCAGCCAAGCAAGACAGCTTAGTTAATTTCCCGAACTATCGTGATGAACTACGCTCGTTGCATTGTATACGATGCGATCATGACGATTCTAAATACAGAGCACTTCTTCTTATTTGTAGACTAATTTTCTTAGGTTGACAGCTAGTTTTTACCTTAGAGATAAAGAATAACGTACTCTTGGTTGCATCATCTTAATCTTCCAATCGGACTTGGTATAGTTTCAATTGTGAAAACCGCAAAGACGAACCTGAAAAGTAAATCTACTTAAATATTTATCTACATTTCAATACTATATTGTTTTTGGAAGATGTACCCAATATTTAAATTTCGTTATTATTAATAGAAAAGTTCACTCCTGATTAATCGATGCATTTCTTTCTTTTTTTTTTACTTTTCAAGTTTAATATTTTTATTAGAACCTTAATTATTATACCTTCCACCGAAAAATCTGATTTCACTATTATTAGTAAAAAAAGTTTCATCGATGGATCAACCAATAGACCGATAGACATTTTCTCTACATTTTATTCATTTATAGATCTTATTAATTTTAGCTCAGGGGCGTTTTTGACACTGAAAACGTAATTTACTGTAGTAGCTTACTGTACTTAGTTTACTGCACTTAGTTAACTCTTTGTTAAAAAATAAAAGATATAAGGTAAGAAATAAGGTTAAAAAAATATTTAAACTCAAGTGCATGTTGCGTTCAAAATAACTTTTCTTTAGAAAAATTTCGAGGTGCAAAAGACAGAACGTATTGATTTTCCATTAATTTCTCTTATACATTTTATTACTTTGGAAGCTGAAACAAGTAGTTTATGGAAGGGCAATAATTGGCCATGTGAAAGAGTTATTTTGAAAATAGCGGTTATATTTTCCAAACTACTTTGAAGTTCTGCTGTGTTCTCCAATAATGTATGAATAAAAGGGAAATGAGAAAATTGGGAACAGCAAAATTGGCTGTTTTTTTTTCCGAATTCGTACCATAATTTTATTTTGAATGGTCAGATGTCGGAAAAGATAGAGTTTATTTTTTATGCAAGCGTTATTTAGCTACCATAAATAATTTCTCAAAATGTGTTTAATGTTAAGCAGTAAAATTTCAGTAAACTTTTAAAGTGTGTGAGAAGGCAGCTGAAATTAAAAGTTTTGAATTATTCGACAATAAACAGTAATAAATTAAAATGGATAATCATTTTTAATTACTTTGCATGCTATTTTGTGTTCAAGAAGAGTTCTCTTGTAAATTAAAGTTGATAATTCTCCTTCTTTTTATTTTCGTTTAAGTTTTAGTCTAAGCCAACTCAACTGAAATAAAGTACCTCAACGTTCTCAAAATGTTTCCTTTGCAGCTCATACATTATTCATAAATTGATTTTCGACTAAACGATGACTTCCAAGTACCCAAAAACTTTCTTAAAAAGTTCCCGATGTTTCTATTTTTACACGAAGTCACAAGTTTTGAGATACGAAACGTACTCTAATATTGCTTTTGACTTTAACTGCACATTTTTACATTTATATGCTTTTATCAATCAAAACAAAAAGAAAAACTGAAAGAGGGATATTTCTTGAAGCATATATTATTCCTTTTTTTTTTTTAGTAAACCATTTTTTTTTAAATTTATGTTCCCGTTTAAGTGTTATCTTATTAACTTTCTATAATTAGTGAACAGTGTTTTTGAAAAAGTTTAATGAATAGTGATGATTAACATGGAAATAGGGAAAAGACAAATTATTTAGTTCCTGCTTAGCAGTGTATTTTTAGTAGTATACTACGGATCTCCTCCCCTGCTTGCTTGTCTCTTCAACCCCTATTCGTTCTTGGGGCTGCTGCCTAGCTAACCTACAGCTCACACACCAACTCACTTGCCGTATGTTGGTGTATACCACCTTCTACAATACAATGTAGGGGTGACCGGGGCAAGATGACGATGCTAAGAATCGTTGCTTATTATTCACTCATTTTCAAGGATGGTAAAATTATTTTTATATGAGGTGTTAGAGTAGTCCTTTGTAGCCTAAAATATATTAACAATTATTTTTTGAAATTAAAAAAAAGGTACTACACTGTTAAAACTGACTTGCTTGAAAATGAGACAAAATAGTGACTTGTTTTTTCCGAGTCAATTGGTCTTGAATTTTAGTCTCCGAAAATTTGAGTTTTGAGACAGACCTGTTACTTAAATATTTCACAAATACGGAAAAGGGAAATATTACTTTATTTACATTGAAACAATTTAAATTCGTAGAAAAAGACAAAGTTTATTATCATGAAACGATTTTCTATCTTACGCGTGACTAACGATTCAGCAGCTCCGACGAAAACAGATATCACTACGCGA